>JAVSBS010028195.1:6622-27430 GCA_033124195.1 Coracias cyanogaster | reverse complement strand
ATTTTCAGTTCTTATTCATTTATCAGTCCTTAGAGAGCAATATATGTACTTACTGGAATAACTATGGCCCTTAACCAGAACAGCTCAGCTAGTGACAGGAAATGTGATAACTGTACTCATGAGATGTCATGATTATTTACTACAAGCTCACCGATAATGAAATGTTTGTATAACAATAACAGAGGTACTGAATCCCTTTCTATTGTAGTAACCGCTAACAGGTGCATGTTACAGGATACAAACATATCCTGAGCTTGACTGCCTTTTTTTGGTGAACCACATTTACTTTAAGACAATACAGTTTTTCACTCAGCAATTGTACTGATTATCTTAAACATATGCCACATACTGTCATACCAAAAGGTTAAAACTAAACTCCTACTTATTCTTCCCGCAGGGGATGTCAGCATTGAGATGCAATGTTTCATTAGAGTCCACTCCTGAACAAGCTGTTTAAATGCCTTTGCATACTTGCATATGTATTGTTATTATGGGTTTCCAAAGTCCAGATCCTGAAATATGAGGGTATTTAGGGTTAGCCTTGTCTGAAAAGCAGCAGTTACCCTCAGGTGTCAGCCCAGTCTCCAGCTCACTATAACACACTGCGAGTGGAATTTTCAGGGCTTCCTAAAGAAATTCAGATGCCTGCTAATTATAATTTTAATTAATTTTAACAGCTGTCCTGACAGATTCAAGTGCTGTACAGACATCAGATAATTCCCATGTGCGTGCGTAGGGCTGCATGTAAACAACTAAGAGGGTACCGTTGTCCAAGAGGAATCAAGATGCATCTGTTTGACAGCGCAGCCCAGCTCAGTGTACAGTTTGCAGTCTCAAGACAGCACATGGAGGTGAAGAGGATGCATAAACATGTCATGCAATTACATCTGTCTGCTGAAAAGAAATTGAAGTGTGATGGCAGTCCCTCTAAGATGAAGGTGAAACTGCTATTGAAAAGATAGTCCAGTCGTCATCAGTGTCTTAGGTGTACCAATACCGAGAGATGTGATACTTTGAACATAATTCTATATCTGGTCTTATTACAATTGTTTCATAAATTAAGGTTTTCAGATCTGTTTCTATCTTTCTGTTTTCTTCGTAAACGAAAGCCTTGAGTTAAAAAAAATTACCCTGATGTGGAAAACGTACCACACAGTTCAACACACCATTCCAACCATTCCTCAACGTTTCAGTAAAAGGTAATTTACAGAGCATACCATATTCTTTCTGTTCTTCATTTTATCTCTGACAGCCAGATAATAGAAATGTTCTAGGACAGTCCTGGTGTTTCCAGAGATGATGTATGAGAAAGCAAGTGAGCATCTCGATTCCTTCATGACAGAAGCAATGAGACTGCAGAGCCAAGAGGCAGAAATAAACTGCCTGGTGAAGCTTATCAGCTAGAAAGGCTATTTGAAAGTTTCCCCTGCCTTGTGTTAAGCATATCGGCCAAACCCAGGTGTTTTCTGTTCAGTTTGGAAGAGAGAGAATGACTGCTCCATACTGTCCTGTGTTTGCAGGTTTGTATCTCTTCAGGATCAAAATGACATGGCCAGAAACTATGTTTTTATGAGTTATCTGGTCACAGGCAGTTCTTTGGTGAAATAACTGCTCTTCAGCTACTTGTCTCATGTCTAATTTTAAAATTTGCCTATTCTTCCAGGAAATCCCTGCTGGGGTGCTTATGAGGAGGGTCTAGCTTCCAGTTACAAGCTAGCCTGTAACAGTTTATGTGAAAGAGCCTTTGCATGTGTTCTCTTTCAAGCATTAAAGATATAAAATCCAGAGCTGGGCAGTGAAAGGTAAGGAGGACGTGGGATGTCTTAACTCTGTAAGATCAAGGCAGATGATGTAGTGCTGGAAAAGCGTTCCCAGCTGTCTGTTTAAGGAACAGGAGTCTATCCAAGAAAACTCAACAGTGTGGCTGTTCCCTGCTCCTGGAAAGGCTCCCTGTGCGTATGGCACAGAGCCTCTCTGCAGTCTTTGACTCGTTAACTGGCCACAGGTTACTAAAGTGAGATTTCCAGACAGCTCTGTGTTTCAGGATTGTGACCATGTCTAGAAACACATGTCCTGTCTGAAAAGTTTGGCATGAAACCTAATGCCACATGGTTAAAGGTGGCTTAGGAAGCTTCTTCATTCGATGGTAGGATGCCCTGGGCAGTTACCCGGCCCAGGCTGTGTACGCCAGCGAGAGCTGTGCAGCAGCACCCAGGACAGGTTCCTTGCTGGGTCCAGCTCTGTACTCTAGCTCTGCATAACACCATTAAGAGTCAGAAGGCAGCGTTAGTTGCTCTAAGAACAACCCTTGGATTAATGTAAGCTGAGAAAAGCAAAGAATACCCTTGCACCAGCTCCCATTAGAGTTGGAAAAGAGTTCTATTCTTACAGGAGTTTGTGAATGGATGTGCTTAGCTGCTGCTTGGCAATTTCTACCTTGCTCTGTGCCTCAGTCTCTCTGTCAATAAATAGGTCTGGTCTCCTTTGTGATCTCTGAGTGAGCTTTTGATTACCCTCGGGTCCCACCTGCAGCTGAATTTGCAGCCTCATGAAGCCAGTGCTCTGAAGGGAGCCATTCAGGCAGCCTGTGATTGATGCTGCTCTGCATGATGGTGCTCCCTGTGCAGACTTGCCCTCAGAAAGCAAGGTCAGCTGCCACCAGGGAAACTACAGCTGGGTCTTTACTTTGATTCATTTATTGCCTTGTGGGTATGATCAGATTGGAGTGATAACAGATCTATTAAACACTGAGGTGCCAAATAAGGTAAGAGAACCGTTGTGGTTTGTGCCCGTGTGCTTTTGCATAAGCAGGTAGGTGTGTAGTGGAGAGGCTGCTGTGGTAGCCAGCAGGTGTGTGGGTGCAGCTTGTCCTGGAAAATTCTGAGTTTAAACCAAAACACTGTTGCTGTGTATGGCATTAAGTACTGTATCGTAATGCATGTGACCTCAGCTATTCTCGCTAGGAATTCACGGTGTGTGCGTTCCTTCGTTATATTTGATTTGTGTTTATCTTCACATCAGTTAATGCTGCTCTGACAGCATATGTGGGTGTGTAAGGAAGCAAGGGTGCATAAAGAGGATTGGGACCCAGGTATGTAATTATATAGTTATGTACTGTTTTCTCAGGTTACAAACTCTTTTCTTGTCACACATGCTGGTGGATGCTTTCAGATAGTATACACTGTTGTAGTCCCTTGAGGGACTCCCCACGGAGTGGTCTCCCCAGGAGACCTTCAGGGTCTGCCCACGGCATTTTACATCATATCTTAATTCTTTTATATTGAACCTAATTAAACTGACTGATTTTCAAAACTGCTAAAATGATTTACAAACCCAAGTTTGTTTGGTAGATGTTGGGACTGGGGCATCCTGGCACCTCGGGGCCATTGAGTACTGAGGTGGGTGGAGATGCAGGTGGGTGGTTAACCCAGGCCACGGTGTTTCACCAGGTGCCCTGCCTGCTGTTAAAAATCCCCTGACAAGCTTCTCTTTTTTTTTTTTTTGAAATTCCATAATTTTATAAGCTTCACTCTAGGATATTTTGGAAAATGGCTGCTGAGTATTTTAAGTTGTCTTGAAAACTGTACTCAACACAGCTGGATATACTGCTGTGAGACATCTTGTTTGTAGAAGAAGAGCTAGGATTAGAAGATTGTGTAAGAGTTGTCCCTGAAAAGGATATTGGAAGGTGTAAAACAGCAATGGAAGAGGTTTAGAAAGGTTACAGTGTTATGTAGGGATGTGGAAGGACACAGCAGCTTCCTGTCACCGCTGCCATACCCCGGGCATGGTGGCTCGTGCCCGCAGGCAGCTGTGCCCATGCCTTGGAGTTGGTGTGTGCTTGTGCAGATCCCCAGCCGTCGGGTGAAAGCAGGCAGCTCTGGCAACATGCATACACCTTATTTTCCAGGCTGCAGGGGGTTTTACTGGGACTGGAGTATGGTCAACCGGTCATACTGTGCTTGTGATTATTACTTGTTTTGTTAGAGAAGCAAAACTGTTGTGACTCTGTTTGGATAATTCTTTGCAAGCTTCAAATTGTACATGAAATCGAAGATTAAGAGCAGTTCAAAATTCTGTGCTTGTGTATATTTTGTGTCCTAGAAACTGTTAGATCTCTTTCATGCAGTGATGGGAGGTTAGCATATCTGCAGAGAGAGACAAATTGCCAGTGGTTTAGCAATAGATTAGATGATGCAAAAAGCTGAAGATCATCTCTATATGTTTTAAGCTCCTAAAGCAAGTTGGAACTTAGGATATCTAATCTAAAAAGACTGGACCAACTGTTTAATAGCCTGGAAGCAAGGGCCAAAATTCAACAGATCCAGCATTATGAAGTATCCAAAGAAGATGAGGAAAAACCAGGTTCCCTAGTGCCAGCAAACAAAGGCGGAGGACAACAGAGCTTGCTGTGTAGGAGTGTGTAAACTGTGTGTCTCAGCTCCCAGAGGTAGCTTTCACACACCACTGATGTGTCCAATAGAGAGAAATGAGGAGACTTTGAGATTTCAGGTCTAGTAAGTGCCAAGGAAATATGTTTAGCTAATACATCTCTGTTATAAAAAAAGACCTGGTGCTGATTTCATCTAGAATGGTGTGAATGAGTTGTACACAATTACAATCTGTTAAAATAAGATCCAAAACAGGCTCTTCAATGTATTCTGACCAATCTTGAGCCGTCTTCCTGGAATTCCCATCCCACCTATGCTTAGTTATATATTTCCACTCATTTATGAAGTTCTCAACTCACTCTGTAGAAATCAGACATTCAGTAAATACTGACTCTTTAGGGCTTTTTAAAAATTTTAGGGGATTTTTTATTTGAGGAGTTGCCCCTTAATTAAGTTTGTGTTAGCACTTGGGAAGGGAATGTGAATATTTCTGACTGCATATATTTCACCTAGCACCTGTGATTGGTAACCCTGCAAACTGGGTTAGTATTGTACCTCCTGAGCAATCCGTGTATCTCAATACAGTAAAAAAAGGCCTGACTTGTTATATTTGATAAGCCTATTGCAATTTGAACTAAAATCTGCTGAGAAGGGTTTGTATTTTTTTCCTACTGAACTGGGTCACTTTTCCCTAGTCATGCATAATCCTCTATTATACCAGCAGAATTATTATACTGAGTGCATTTAATTTTCCACACATAATGAAGACAAGCACTCACAACAACTTGTGATGCCTCTTCAGAAAGTAAATATTTAATTTTTGCATGCATACATTTGTTCTTCGTTAGAAGATACAGAACTAATTATTCCCTAAGTATTATAACAAAATTAAAGCAGCACAGTTGTGGTGTACTTGTAAACTGCATACACAATTGCAACAAGGGAGGGGAAAATGGGAATTCCATTAGGGAGAGGCAATGTTTTACAAAACTCTCGTGATAAAGGAGATCCCATGTACAGGATGAATTCTAGGCACAGAAGGCTAAGTTTTGTGAACACCTACCCCATGGCTTAGAACAGCCTTTATAAATGCTGCAGTGAATATTTCCACTTGGATGCAAATGAATTATCAAGGATGCAGAATTAGACTTTCACTGAGCTGTTCTATACAGTCATCACAATACACACAGGTTTTGAAGTGTCTAGATCTCAGCTTGCTATATAAGCAGAATAGAATGATATAGCTCACTGCATCTGCAGGAGTGTCTCATGAAATGCGAAATGAATGGCTGAAAGATACATTCTTACTAGAGATAAAATGAGACTCCAGTGTGTGCCATAAATTTTGCTAACAGAATTTTAAACAGGGATACTGGTTATAGATTTCAAACCTTGAGCAGCAGCTAGATCTTCCTTCCTTTTCAGCAAAGTCATGTTAAAACAACTCTATTCCAGCGCTAATGCTGACATGCTGATTCCTGGTGTTGCACTGACGTGACTGAAGTGTTTTCAAGGTCATTGCAGTCAGTAAAAATGCTTGGTGATGTCAGCTGGGATTTGAGTTTTCCTCGTCCTTTATTAGTGTTGTAAAGAACGTAATGGGTTGGTGTAAATCAGCATGACACCTGGGAGCTTGCATACGTACACAGATATGTTAGGAGACGTTTACTGCTCTTGTCATGAAGCTGTAACTTCTAGAACCTGTTTTCAAAGATGAGCAAAGACCTTGACAAGCTCGAGGAATAGACTGACAAGAACCTCATGACATTCAGTGAGGACAAACACACATATGGGCTGAGGACTGACAGCCCAGGGGAAGCTCTGCAGAAAAGACTTGAGGGTCCTGGTGGGTAAGTTGAACATGAGCAGTGTGTTTAAGGTGATGAAGCCTGATTGTGTATGGGCTGTTTGGGTAAGAGTGTAGCCAAGAGATCAACTCAGCACTTGTGAGGTTGCATCTCACAGTTGGAAAACCATGATTTTGATGTACTCCAGTGCCAGAGAGAGGTCAACAAGCAGAAGCAAGTCCAGTAGAGCGTCAATGGGATGCTCAGAAAGCTGGAGCACATGGTATATCAGGAGAGGTTAAGAGTGTTCTGTTTGTTTAGCCTGGAGAAGGTAAGCTAAGGGGACATCTAATTGTTGTCTTCCACTAACAAATGGGGATTGTATAGAAGCTGGAGTCAGACTCTCTGCAGCAGTGTGATGCAAAATGAGGTGGCAGTGGTCATGCGTTGCAGCAAGGAAAATTCCATCCTTTGATATATGGAAAAAATTAATCATAATAAGGGTCATGCAGCACAGGAACAGATTCCCTGGAGAAGCTATCGGCTCTGCATCCTTGAAATTTGTCAGAACCGAGCTGGCCAAAGCTCTCAGCAACCTCTCTTAGCATTGAAGTTGTCCCTGCTTTGAGCAGGAGCCTGGACTGGAGGCTCTCAGGGGTTCCTTCTCTATTGTTTTCTGATTCTCTGACTTCATTTCAGAAAATTGGTAGCACCTGTGAAATATGATCCTACCCTAAAAACGTGGCTGTTAGTATGGCACTCAATCCTTCAGTAAATATGTTCCATGTGGATATTTATAGTCCTGCCTGCTATCTTCAGTGAGAACAGAAAGTTCTTACACCTATAAGCTCCGTACAGCTGCCAGCAGATATGGTGAAAGCTTTTCCTTCCTTCACCTACAGCATCCCTCTGTGGATGTTCATTGGCTCCAGCTCTACAGGCCCTGTGATATCTATGGATTTGTGTAAGTGTCTGAAAGGATCTAATTTAAAAAGAGAACTGTCGCTTCCAGGCAGTGCTGGTATCTGTGGGTGAGTTTGGTTGGCTTTCAGATCATGTGTTGATTTCGGGGATAAGAATAAAAAGAGGAGAAATAAAGTTTCCCGTGCACTCATTTGACTCCTGTCCTTGGAGACACACGTGTCTCATGTATTGGAGCCTCTCTGACAGCAATGTCAGGGTGGTTCCTCAGGCTCTGACCACAGGTAAATGTGGGGTGAACTTAGTCCCCTGCCTCTGAGCTGCCCCTTCCTGATGATTCCTGCGTTCAGACCAGAGCAGGCACCCTGACAGGCACCAGCCTGTGTGTCAGGGACCTGGCTCAGCCTGCTGTATCCTCCTAGCCTTTGGGGTAAAAAAAAAGGAATTATTTGAACACAAAAGGCTTCCTACAGATGTACCTGGTACTTGTGAGAACTCTTCTGATTATGCTTCTGGGTGCAGAGCAGCAAGAAATTCTCAGGATGGTTTGCTGCCAATGGGGATGACTGTTTTCCCTGCCAGCATTTCTCTGTTAGCTGTATTCTCTCTAATGAAATTGCCCATTCGGTGCTAGGTTTGTAATCTAAACTGAGTGCTATAGATTAACTGTTGTTGCTGCTTTATTATTGAAATGGGAGTCATGGGATCAATTTAACAGTTCTTGCTTTGTTACTTGCTTAAGACAGTAGAGTCATCTCTGCAAATTCCATTGTTTTGTGGGTATTTTTAGCTTAATTATCATAGATATTAGCAACAATCAACAAAGATTTCCTAGGTGCATGCACTTGCTCTTTGGAACACTAGTTTTTTATAGACTTTGTACTTTTAACTTGCTTTCCTTTTTGTAGTCAATCCAGTCTGCTCTCAGAAACAAAACAACAAAACAACCCCAAACCCTCAGTCTAACTTATACTGCAAAAACATTAATGCTTTCCTAGTAGTTTATTTCAAGAATTAAAGGCATAGTGATGATTGTGCCTTTTCTGTTATACATGTAGATAAATATTCTGGCAATTGACCCTGTATAGGTACATGGGGACTTCAGCTTTTTTTTTCGGGGGGGGGAGGAGGGTATATTTCAGATAAACCAAAAACTTCCTTTGTAGTGAGCTTTCTGTAAGGCCTGATTGATGTCAGGTTTGCCTTTTTTTTTTTTTTTTGCACATGTAATGAGCTAAAGACAGACATGTTGCACAAAGGTCTGCACCCAGCTGCAGAAGGAAGGCTTCTTCCTTCCAGCCTGGCCAGGCAGTGATCACCGGTCCTGGTCAGAGGTTGGTGACTCCAGTAAAGGGAGCTAGAGTTAGGTTCACACGACCTGGATTGAGATAAAAATCTAGTCTGCAGTATTGCCGACATAATTAAAAAAAAATCCTTCAGTACAATTTACTAGGCTCCTAAATAATAAACTTGTCTATGGCTGATATTTGAATTAGTATCCCCTGACTGGCTTAGAGCAGGGGGAGTGGGTGCCAAGGGAAAGCTCTCACTGCCCATTGAATACACTGAATTTTGAACTCCAGCATGAATTCACTTGAAGTTTGTTGCACAACTTTTGCAGAATATGTAAACAAAAGTCTCTCTGATCAGCTGGAGCACAGCAGGATATCCCAGCAGAGTAAAGAAATCAATCTGTACTTTTGTTTACACTGCCTATCTTCCACTTAAAATGTAGCAGGAAAAAGGTCTTATTAACATTTGTTAAGAGTGCTAGTAGAAGCACTAGGCAGTTACTTGCATCTGAAATACTGAAAAAGCAATTTTAATATCTAGTTTAATAGAACATAAACATGTTTAGCTTCTGGTCAACATTTTACCAACCATTTAGATTACCTCTATGTACTTTAAACATAATCAGTGGAAACCTCTCAAGATAACACTCTAAGAAAAAATTTAATTTTTTAAAAGACAAACATAGTTATTCTTATGTCACTGTCCTTCTTTTTCTTCTTCCCCTTTTCTCCTTTTTTTTCTTTTCCCCTTCTTCCTGAAACAGGTAACACAGGAGGAGAACAGGACAAATTTTTTATCCATTTTAACAGATGGAAAACTAGTAAAAGGGGCAGAGAAAGCAACAGGGGCTCTATTTTGACACTGCACCTCAAATCTGGTAGGATTTACATATGTTACTTGGGTGGTTAGGTGCTCTGCTGATTCTAGGCTTCAGTATTTTGGCCAAAGATGCAAAGAATAATTAAAAATGAATACACAAATTCAGGTTCAATACCACTTCCATTGGAGCGTACTCTTAATTGCTTTCATTTTAATTTAGCTGTTCAAATTTTGGACACTTCTCTGTGAAGGCGGGCTTTAGCATATGTCCTCATCAAACAAAGCCTTCCTGAATGAATTTTGCTGTCCAGACTGATGATAACCCTATGCTGGAGAAAAAAAAGACATTAAGTCGGGTGGGAGGGTTGGCATTTTTTAATTTTTTAATTTTTTTTTTTGGATAAGATGGAGCAATGCCCGATTGTATACAAATGCCCAATATTAGGATTGCTGGCTAAGATACACTGATGCAGAGCTGGTCCTGGCCGTGCCTGGTAGCCCTCAGCTGCAGTCTGACCGTCCCAGGCAGGGCCAGCAGAGCAGTGCTGGGAGCACTGGTGTTCTCCAGCCCGCAGACTGGGCAGCTCTGCACGCAGCCTCCCGCTGCAGTCCTCCACTGCTCATTTGCACATTTCTCCATAATTGTGCCTGCAATAGAGAGTCTTTCTTCTTGAAAATAACAACAACCAGGATTTAATGAGGAGATTTAGCTTTCCTTCGATAAGGCTGTGGCTGTAATGCAGTTTGCCGACCTGCACCGTCCCGGTGGTGCATACAGAAACGCCGATATGTTTGCTTCTTTAGTATTATTTGACCAGCTAAAAATTCAAGCCAAGGATTGCTTGTATTGAAAGAACAGAAATATTTTTTTTTTTCTCACTATTAGAACAAAAAGATATACATATATCTGTAGGTGGTATGGAAATGAGTGTTTGCCAGTGTATAGCTATGGGAAACAAATTGCTCCCAAATGACTTTTTTGTTTTTTTTTTTTCCCTATGCCAATCGAACATCTCACAATTCTGAGACATGCTGGAGAATATTTTTCAAGTAGAAGCTTCTAGCAAGACAGTGGTGTCTGCACAAAAGAACTACAGACTAAAATATTAAAAAAATATGTGCTAGTAAACACTGCCTCATCTAACAAGTGCCTCAGTAAGTCAATGTTCACCCTACCTGAGGCAGCGGGGCAATTCTTATCACCCATGTTCAGAATGACCTTGCATCTCCCAAATCGCCTGCTGGTGAAATCCATAGGCTATTCAAACCTCACGAAAGGTTGTTCCTTCGCTGTGCGGGGCATGGATGTGGATGTTGCCCTTCAGGGTTGCTCTGGAATAGATTAGCAGAAATGCTTAGTGTGTCTCCACTGTGTGCCTCTCCTTTCTTCAGTCTTTTTGTTGTAGCTATGACTCTCCTGAAACTAAATACTGTATGAGTTATTAACCTATCTTCTAGCATTGGAAGACAGATTTTAAGTCCAGACTCTGTGAGGCTGTCTAACCAACACTAACACATTCATACCTTGGTTGAATTAGCAGTGATTAAGGAGATGATAGAAACAAAAAATTTCTCTTACAGCCAGAATTCAAACTATTGTGCTCACCGATTTGGATAAAAATCTTTACTTTTCATAGTAAATACTCCAATGTAAGAACCTGTCATTTAGCTAGGAAATCACTGGTTTAGAGCTGTAAGTTTAGCCTGGGGTCTGATCTTAAAACAGATATTTTCTGTACTGCCAATTTGATTTCACCCGCCACAAGTACAGACCTCTCTAGAATCCTTACTATGAATTCTTGTCAGCTTCTATCTTACAATGCTTGCCAGTAAAGTCAACAGTTTCCTCATGGTGGTGCTTTGAATACCACATTTTTATACAGTACATAGATTAGGACTGTACAAAGTGATAGGTTGATGCCACTATGTGATAATATTTGATCAATATGGGGTTTTTTCTCTTTCATGGTAGACCCCTGTGTATGGATTATGTGAAATGAAAAAGAGCCTGCAGCAAAAACCCGACATGCAGTCACTGTCCCATTTGGCCAGAAGTCATAATCAGAGATGGTTGTGCTGTTTTCACCCAGTAGAAGTTAAGCTCCCAGAGGGAATGCACAATGCAAATGGCCCCACTGGAGGAATGGGCTGATTGGGAGAAAAATAGAGTTTTCCTCTTGTTAGCAATACCTTACGACATACCCTCCTCCAGTCTTACTCACAGTCTTCTCTTGTTTTGTTGGGATGGCAGATTTAAAGCTCTAACTCATTTAACTAGTTGATGGAGCAGGGGAAGATGACCCCTGCTGATGATTTAGGTGCAGGTGTAATGAGATTAATAATAGGGATGGAGAGCCAGGTATGATTACTGTCCATTAGCCAAGCATGCCTCGTCCCTGATGAGAAGGGCTATTGTGTGGCTCCTGCCAGAACCAAAGAAAACACATCTGTCTTTTTAGTCCACGTGGTTTATAATGTGCTTTGGGATTTTCTGAGGTGAGAAGAATGTTTGTCCACTGCTGTTCAGCTGAGGAATGTATTAGGAAGTAATTACCATCTGCCTACTCTCTGAAGAGAGAGATAAACTGTAAGCTCTGGTAATAGTGTAACGACAACAATTTCAGGTCACAAGTTTTCCAGCAAACCTTGATTCAGCTGAGGAAACCATTAGAGACTATTTAACATGGTAGTAACTCTATTTACAGTATCTTCTATATTTGAGTGAAGCCAACGGCCGTCCTCCTACTTATGTCCTGTGCAGTGGCATCCCCAGGATGAGCTCTGCTCTCTCAGCTATCCTGCAGTGTGACCCCCTGTGTTCTCAGCAATTCATGGATGGATCCATGTTCTACAGAACAGAAGTTTTGCTCTTGTGATTTATCCATCCTAGATCATTGCCAATCACTGCAGTCTCAAGGCTCCTTCTGCAAGGACAAATAACTCGGCCTTTGGTCTCGTAAATAGACTTGCTCAGTGGAACTAGGTTATTATCCCATAAAACCTTTCATCCCATTAATGAAGAGAGCATGAAGAACATCAAATAGGTGGTAATTGATATAAGAAAGCTGGATACTGCAGCCTGGCCTGACAGGGAATGTTCCAGCCTACTTTATTTTCAAAACTATCATCATAAACAAATACATATGGATAGGTGGGATTTTCAAACTGTTTCTAAGGCTGAGGCGTGGGTGGCTGGTACAATCCTACCCAGTTGTTTCCAAATAGTTATTCAGCATAGGCAGAGTGGGATGACTTTCTCAAAGGGTTATAGTAACATCCTTTGATTTGGACTGCAGAGAAAGCCAAGAAAACAACAGCATGTTTGTTTTTTGTCTGGCTCATTTGTTGCTTGCAGTTTGACTGTGCTTTTATGAAGCCAAGGTGAATTTAAATGCAAAGCAGCAAAGAAATCCACTGAGAGAAAGATAAAAGAGTCTGAAGCCATTACAGGCAAGCAGAATAATTGATGGTATGAATCTGAGGAGCAAGTGCATGTGAAGCTTAATGACATCTTGTCTTATTTTTGAGATAGTCATTTTCAATTGCCAACACTTGAGTGCGGCTGGGAGAGGGTACAATATCAGCCTGCTGCCTCTGCTTATCAGGAGAGTCAACTTCCAAAGGCTCAATATTGAGGAGTCCATCAGAGGGCTCAGAGTGGACCCAGCTACCCCAGTGCTTGCTGCTTTGCCTTTAACCTTACACGTTATTTTTCACTAAGATGTAGTGTGGGGAGAAAGGCTTGGCTCTTCTCAGGGTGGTCTGTGCTTGTGGGGAGAAAGGCTTGGCTCTTCTCAGGGTGGTCTGTGCTTGTCTGAACTTCTTCAATGTATTAGAAAACAAAACAAATGTTTCTTGGCAAGGGGTTAGGAAAAGCTAAAGGATTCTCTAAGTTTCTAATCTAGAGACCTATACTAGTATCAACTCCCAACATCTTGGTGCTTCTCTTTCCTCATACCCACAGCTGTTTTGTGCATGTCAGTGGTGATTTGTGCATGTTCCTGACTGCCACCCTCCAGAACGTTGGCCATCCAGCGTCCATCAGTAGCTATTTACTTATTGTAGGAAAGTTATTCCTGCAAGTATGACCATGGGATCAGATTGGTGTGCTGAATGTATTAAAATTGGTGTAGACATAGTACTTTACTAGTGCAGAAGGTCTAGTCCCCTGACCAGAGCTGTTCAGATGCTTCAAGGTTAATACTAGTGATTTTGCTGTAGTGGAAAAGTACAACAATATTAGAACTGAGTGACAAAGAGCTGTGGTTCATTACAAAATTTTCTGTTGCAGATCATGAAACACAAATAAAGAAATGCTTTCTCTAGTGATCATTCACTTTTTCTTTTTGCTGCTTATTTTTAATATTAAGGATTTTTTTCGCCGTGCATAATAATGTTGAATGATGTGCTATTCCATGCAATGGGATAAGCTGCATCAGATTCAAGGTCTTAGTGTGAGCTGAAAAATGAAAGAAAGGAGCTGAACCAACTGGTACTTTGCAAATCCACCTTGTGATAATTAATACCTGGCTCTCTAACTTCTCAGAGGAATCGGTCCAATTTTTCCATCCTGAGGGACAAAGAAAACTCCCATCCAATTGACTGCTAGTGCGAATTGGCCAGAACTGCAAAGGAAGAAAAATTGTGTAAGCGTCCATGGGAGAGAAAGAGCAGCTCTCGTTCTGCATCTTAATGGCAGCACAAAATGACCAGCACTTCTGCAGCAGATTACAGGGTCACATCTCCCGTTATCATGGAGAGTGCAGGAGGCAGAATACATAACTACAGATACCACTCTGCTGTCTTCTCTGCTTCTCAAAATGCTTCTCCTGTGGTTAAATAAAACTCTGAGGTGCTTTGGTTATGCTATTCCCATCTGCTTTCATTGCCTTTTTTTTTTTTTTTTCAATAGCAATGGAATATAGTGAGCTGCAAATGGTGTTACTGGCTGCATTCTTCCTCATCCCGGGCGTTATATGTTCATTTCCAGCTTGTAAAAATAACCTGCTTATTCCATTTCTAAGTCCTGCATGCGACAGTTCTTATTTTCCTTCTGCTGGCTCCCTGTAGTTTTATCCTATCTGGCTGCTGACCTCTGTGCCTTGTCTCAGCTATGGAGTTCTCCTCCAGAAAATTGCAGAGCAATTCTCTCCAGTAGCAGAGAAATGATGGTCAGTGCAAAAGTCTCTTTTCATTGCATTAATAGCAAACCTCACTATTAATTTCAGAGAAAGCAGTATAGTGCCCTAATGTATTCTGGATGATTTTGGGGATCATTTCTTTCTCTGGTTGTCTCCAGTCAGTCAAAATAGATGATCGTATGCTCGGTACTTCCACCTCCACACACCTTATGCATCTCACTTCCCCACTCCTGCTCCCTGCACTCTCTGCAGGCTTTGCCAGGCTAGCCCATCTGCTGAGGAGGCTGCAGGCTGCGCCTGCCACAGCAGCAAGCTGAGCTTAATTCCAACAGTAATTAGTGTGGTCACCATTGCCATTGGGGATAGGCAAAAAATGTTGAACTTCAGTTGTAACAAAGCAGACTGAGGATGGGTGTTGAGAAAAATACACTTTCCAGTAAAAAAGACAGTGAAGTCTGAGGATATATTGTTAAGGGGTGGTGGAATTTTCTCAGGTTGGACAAGTGTGTCTCAGGCCTGCTGTGGCCATAGGTGATGCTGTCTTGGAGCTGACGGGTGGGCTGGCTGCCCCCACTTGGCCACCTCCCTGCTTTTCCATGTCTGTACAATTGTTTGGTTTCCAAAAGAACTGTTGTTATATCACTAGCCTTATTATCATTGCTTTAGTATTTTCCATTCACAGTCTGCAAAACTGAATTACTAAACATCCCCTAACTCCACCACCCTTCACACAGCTCTGGTCTCTTCTGAACTCATCCAGAAGCATCCACTATAATTCAGAGGTGTGCAAATGGATTCCTGGATCATCTGTAGGACACATTTATGAGTAATTACCTATTATCTGCAAGGTTAGAGAGCAGCAGCATAAATGTGACCTGCTTTCTGCATTTATATCTAACACAAGACTAAGAAACATCTCTAGCAGTCTAGCAGACTGGAAAGCTCTTCAGCCCCCCGCAAGCTTCTCCAGTGTGGATTATTTACTATCTAGCACCTATCAGGGTAATGAAAGCTTATCCTGCACGACCTCTCGTATGTCCACTTCTTATCCTTTCTCCTTTAATCCATAATAGTCTCCATCAGGATTGAGCAAAATACTGAATGAGAAACTAGCCAGCATGAAGAATTTATTTTTGACCTATTTTATGACCAATTTTTTTTTCATTTGTACACTGCTAGGAAATTGCACACTTAGCTTTGACATCGTATATGTGACACATGCAGAAATGTTTCCTGACTACCTTATGCCAAAACCTTTCAGCCACTGGGTTGTAAAATACAACATTCACTCTGGTTATTTGGTATTCACAGCACGAGACTCATCCACACAAGGCAGACAAGTGGTATGGTTTCTCTCTGACCTGCAGCACAGTCTCATGAAGGTGACAGTCCATCTACAGGACCTATTTGGACCCTCTCTGCTAACCTCACCACAAGCTGCACAAGGTGACAACTGTCATCCAACCAGTGGTGACAGCACAGCAACCTTGATTTGGACAGTTAGAGGCATCACAGTTGTTACAAGCCTCAGTCTGAACAGAAAGTCTGGAAAAGCAGACAGGTAACTTCAGATTCCTTTGAAAACCTCACCTTTTTTTTAAGTAAAATTTGTGGAAATATTTCTGTTATTTGATTGAAGTATTTTCCCTTCTATTCTCTTTGGAATAACAAGATACTTTTTCCTAACCCATCACCAGACACAGCATCTTCATCACCTTGTACTGGAGTTGGTGTCCACTGATGGAGTGGCACAAGACAGAGCTGAGAAAGCTGCAAGTGTTAGTAGTGACCCTTCAATCTGATTTCATAAATACATCTAGCAAGAGAACTACACCATTTCTATTGGTTTCTAGTTGCTACTGAAATACAGTTCTGGAGGCTCTATTTCTGGCAACCTATTCTGGATAAGTTTTATGTTAGGTACAACAACTGTTAAGATAGCAGTTAAATCCATTTATTATAAACTAAATATTTCTCCCTGAGCAATAAATGAATAAGTACCTTTTCATTCTTTGGCAAGGAGAAGAAATTTATCTGTGAAAACCAAATAATAAATAAAGCCCTATTGTCATTGTCAAGGCATCAAACAGGACAAAGGCATTAAGTCCCAGCAATACATCTTCACAGTGGGCTGTTAGCAGAGCTGAACACTTTTACTTTTCTATCTATCTATGATACTCGTTTATGTGCCACTCTGGCAGAGACTGAAAATACAAGCTTAACTTTGGCTTCAGTTGGATATGAAGATTCAACCTGGATGTTTTTCTCTGAAATGTCCACTTTAGTGTGGAAGCTGCTGCTAATGTAAGTAGAAAAAATCTTAACTAAAAAGTACCAAGATAAATGAATTTATGCTGTTTCAATGAAGTCATGCAGATGGAAATTGCTCCTCTTGGGAAGTTTCCATCCATCAGCCTGTAGGCCTGGCACGAATTTGGAAGTACAGAGGAATTTCTTGCATTGTAACTTTCTAATAATCTTTTCCAAACCTCAGAGATTGAATTTGGCCTGAGCTTTAGAAAATATTGAGGCCCGAGCTCATTACATACAAACTGTTTCACTTCCCTTTAAACCAAGGTGAAAAAAGAAGAAAAAGCCAAAGTATCAGTTCTACAAACAGCTCAGCACTTCTGAACTTTAGCTTAGTTGCTCTGCTCTAAGATCTCTGTTGCTTCCTCCCTTCCTACCTGAAATGCCTTCAGCCTGTACATCCAGAAAGTGTTTGGGGAAATTTTATGGAGAACAAATGTTATGGAAATCTTACCTCATATATATATATATATATATATATAAAAATAACTCAAACCATACACTGTGCAAATATTTGCAACAGCAAAATGAAACACATTTCAGAGATGATTGTATTAATGAGAAACAAAATGTATAGGAAATATATGATCCGTCTTCAAAAGTAATACTATTTTTTTCCCACATCTCATGAAGTCATTGATTCTTCAGAACTTCCCAAATGAATCCAGAGTAAAAGCAGTGCCTCATAATGGGGTTTGACACTATTTTTGCCACAGTCAAAGCGAAAGCTCCCATTGTAAGCAGTAAAACCCCAGAGGGACTGTGCCAGCCAGGAGAGATTAAACATTCTTTGTATTGTATAACAAAAAGCATTGTAAGGTTGATTACAATAAAAGCTTTCCAAAGTGAAAGCATTGGGTTTCTTCTTCTTTTTTGTCCCCTCTTAAGCTGTTACATAGTCATAAAAAGAACTAACATTTCAGTAAAATGCACGGTCATTCAGTGTTCAGCAGCTGCATAAAATGTACATTCATTTTTCATGGCTAGAGAGCTTACCGTGTCGGTCCCGGGGGCTCAGTTGTGGAGCTGAATCTCTCACAGAAGGCTGTGCTGCTGGACTGTAAACAGGAAAATTTTTCTTTAAAATACCCTGATATTGTTTTGACGTTGGCCAGGTTTGTGTCAAGCTTTCTAGTCTCTCCAGGAGGCAGTTTCACTAATGTCACAGCAATTTGATAGGGTTTATACGACTTGTGAAGACTGTCTATTTGTTTGTGGCTTTTATTGGATTTTTTGCAATACACATAGTTTAAAGTTGAAACACTGAGAAGCTTCCCGGTATAATCCCAAGTTTATTCACTGCAATTTGAAAGTCTATAAAAAAATCTCCTAGCTGATAGAGTTAGTCAAAGCGCTGCTGATCTCTTGTAAATCCTTCTTTCCAAGCAGACAGCCTGGCAGTGGATAACACCTTGTTTTCCTGGGACAAACCAGTGGGATTGGATCACATCCTCATGTTAGAACTTTTAGCGTAGTGGAAAAGTGTGGAGATGAACGGCACAGTTCACTCATTCTTTTTCCTCTTCATTTTACTTCAAGAAATTCAGTGAGATTTACTTTTGTTTATCTGGGAAATCTAAAGTAAAAGCCAGAAAATGTAAACTAAAACAGTAGTTTGCCCTTTTGAAATTAAATACCTGACGTACAATTCCCATGCATCACCTGCACACCTCGGGTTAATGCAGTTCTGTGTTTATCCAATTAGGAACAGAATGGGGCAACAAATAAGACCTCATCAAGCTGATTGGCAGGAAATATTTGGTCTGAATTTTCTTAACAGAAAACCATTCTGAGTGATACCAAAGTTTTCCTGCTTTTGTGTTAACTGTGTTTTCTGTGAGCAAAGCATCCTGACAGAAATTTCCCAGTAATGCTTTTCAGGAATGATTGCATCATGATCATGCACTCCCTGGAAGAGAGACTGGGAAATTAGACATGATTGCTTTGGAAAGATTAGCCACGGTTGTTTTGGAGAGGAAGGGTCATGATAAAAGTGACGACTGTGTTATCTAAGGCATATTAGGAATTTTTAATTGTGTTTTTACACAAAAAATTAAAAAGAGAAGCCAAGTTATAACTCATCAAATAGAAAGCAAATTTAGTAAGATTTGAGACTATTGGATGAATAGCAAGAATAAACAGAAGTGACAAAGGTGACACTGAATATCCCTGGGTCTCAGACTAGAGTTTAAATGTTCTGAAATTGAAAGAAATGCTGAAACAAACCTCTCTGTGTGCGAATGCCATAAAAATCATGCAATGCCCCAAAGCTGTGGGCTTTTTGTATTGAATTCTTTTCAGATGTGTTGAACACTATCCAGTAAATCTTTGTTTACTTGAGGAGGAAATGGTTTCAGCAGAATTGAAGCTGAACTTTCAAAAAACCCCACAACAATTTCCAGGAATCTGGCCTCATATCTGTCTGTTAAAAAAAAACCTCAAACCAAGTAAGGTTCCATTAAGTTTCTTTTTTTATAAATGTTTTTTGTATTTCTGCTCTTCTTACTGGGAAGTTTGGAAAAGACTTTTCTTTGGTATTTTGATGAACAACTTCAGCAAATACTTTTTCCTCTGAACGCTACTTCTCAATGGCAAAGTGCCATGCAAGGGACAATCTTCCAGCAGGCTGTGTATGTATAGTTCCCAGCTTTGTCAACGCCTTAACTTTTTCTCCTGGAGCAGAATCTACCTAACAGCAATGCACAGTATCTCAGTCCAGGCCCTACACAGAAAACTATATTTGCTGACAAAGAAGTGAAGAGGCTGTCTGGTTCATCTTCCTGCTCCAAAGCAATCACTAATGCTCCTGAAGTTTCTTCAGCCATTTTTTTAACAGGGCTAGCTAACTTGAAAACACACGTCTAAATATGGTACCTCTCCTGTTTAAATCGCTACCCTCTGTTTTCCTGATGTAATCAGAATTTTGACTGTTGACTGTTTGGCTAATTTAGCATTTGTACACAAACATCAAAGATTCCTATAAGGTACAAACCTATCCAACAGGTTTTTTGGTTCTTGCTGAGCCCACTATTATTTTTAGTTGCCTGTAGATTTTATTCTCTCCCTTGTTACTGTACTTCATTATTGCTGTTTCACTGGAGCAGCGATAGGCAAAGATTTATTTGTTTACAAAATGCATTTCAGCTTTGATCATCAGCTCAAGATGCATCACCTTGTGATCAAGGAGGTTGGAATCACCCTCTGCAGCTATGCATTTATCAAAGATGCATCTGTCTATGCCTGAATCTTATTTCTTGCCAGGAAACAGCATGAGAACATTGCCTGAATCCCCAGCCTGGTTACCTATGAAGGCGTCTCCTGACAGTACCAGTGGTGTTGATGCTAACGAAGAACTTGAGGCAGTGTTAGTTTCTGAACTGAGCGGAGCAGTCATTCATTGCCATGTTGGAGTGAGGTGGTGGGAAGGAGCATGTTTCTTGAAGTATAGAGTCCAATGGGCAGATATGTCAATCTTGTCCTCACAAGGAGTTTCCATTCCCTCCCTCAAAACCCTTGCAGTCTTTGAGCTACGCAACCTTTCCTTCAGTGCGTGTAGCACAGGTAGCACAGGGATTGACTGGAATTGTTTCAGAAATGCTTTCTTTGGGCTCATTGAAGTGCGAAGGAATGGTATTTAGGTCAAAGCTGAGCAAAGCTCCAAAGCAAATTCTAAAACAACGGATAAGATTTTAACTAATGTGTCAGCCCTTGCATCCTCTCTGTGTACTGCCACAGGTGTCTCATCTCAACACTGACCGACAATTTAGTGATACCTGTGACCTCCTTAAGAAGGGAAAATTGAGCCTTACACTTTTCCACAGTATTATCAGCTTCAAGCATCAAAGCGAGAAGAAAGCAGTCATGCTCCTGAGCTGGAACAGCACATTTTTCCAGGAGGTATAAGCTAGCATAGAAAGTATTCTCCCTAGTATTATCTCCCCAATATGGAAGTTCTAATATATTTTGGGTTAATTTCAAGAGCTTAGGTTAAAAGCACAAATGAGCTGCAAGCAGCAAGTGATGACTGTGGCTTTCTTTTTTGAAACAGTTGTTACTTAGACACAAATTATGATGCATTTTTGGAAGATAATTCCTAAATTCATATTAACTGCTTCATAAATTATAGACCAACTGAAAAATTTATGA
>JAVSBS010028194.1:7475-22719 GCA_033124195.1 Coracias cyanogaster | reverse complement strand
AATATGTTACAAAATCAGTTTCTGGAGATGAAGCACAGCTGGTGGCTTCATCTGTGATGCAACAGAAAGAAGCGTTCTGATGCAACGTGTCTCTCCTTACCCAAGCAAGAGCCTTATGTAGTTTGAGTTAAATTCAGGTGTTTATGGAGGTGGTCACCACTGCGGGTGAACTTATCAAGTTCCATGTCCCACCCAATTGCTCTCATGCTCCTTACTTTAAGAGACTCAAGTTGGTTCACTAAATAATTACTCTCTTGATTTGAAAAGAAAAAAAGCTGACACTTGAAAAGGCTTTGAAAGTATTTAAGGAGCTTATTCTTTTCCTTTGGAGGTAGCTCCACGTCTTCAGTTTCCTCTATCTGTCATTCTGTTGCACCCAAGGGCAAAGTGTCATTTCTGTGCACTTCAGGTAATTTTGTACAGCACCTGGAGAACAAATACACACCGAGTGACTGAAGCCAAAGTGGATTTCACACAGGAATCTGTGTTTCCTTTTCTCTCCATACATTTTTAATAGAGATTTCCTTGGTTGTAAGGTAGTAAGTAGGCTTCTGCCCTGGATTTTATAAATATCTTTATAATGGCAGGTGAACCGAGCCATAGGGCAAAATGCATCCTCAGAATGTGTTGGTTTTTTCAGCAGCTTGCAGGCAGTGGTTGGATAACTATCTGGGTGCCGCACTAGCAAATCAAAAGCATCTTCCACTGCAGTTTTACAGAAGACGATCTTAGATAATGATACCTACAGTCAGTTCTCACGGTTGTTTTAGAGCCGTGTGCTGCCCAGCATAATGATACAGGATATCAAAAAGATCTTGGAGTTCGCTCTTATGAGTTATTGGTTTTCAAATTAACCAGATAAGGTTGTACAATGTTTTGATTATTTCAGAGGCTTAAAGCAGAGCTCTGAATCTGAGCTGAACAAAGCTCATTAACTGGCATCACGTTCCTGATAAGCAAAGTTCTGTGCTATTTGACTAGAAGCTATGAAAGATTTCAAATGGAATAACAGAATTTAGCATGATAAATGTTTTAGTAGGATACGATGCTGTCAAAACTGGGTCTTCGGAGATTTAAGATACTGAAATAGTTTGTTTGTTGAACTGGCATTTCATGTATTAAAAGGCTGAATGAAATGAAGTTCTTTCAAGTGAAGGAAACTGGAGTAATTAAAGTACAAATCATATATAACTTACTACACAAACGTTATAGGAAGCTTGATGAGAAAGTTTAGGATCATTTAGAATAAGTAGCCCCTATTAAATAACTCCAGATTTCCTTGTACTGGCTTAAACAGATGACAACTATTTATTGATCCAGTGTCATATTCTGATGAACAAAACAACTCTCTGGCATGGGGGCTGGACTCGATGATCTCCAGAGGTCCCTTCCAACCCCTCACATTCTATGATTCTATGATCCTGTGCATCTAGATTCGAAATTGGGAGAGAAATTGTACATTATTTTTTAGAGTTCTTATCCAATATACATAACTGAGCTTATCCTTGTAGAGAATCACTGTATTTAGGCAGTTGGCAAGTATCTGTGAGCAAAACAAATTCTGGAGATGTATTTTTGGGAGCCGTCAACATTGAGGATAAGTTGCTTTAAGACTGCTTTTGGTGTACTGTGGAGGGCTGGAGCAGTTTTACAATTTAGAATCAAATTTAGTTTCTGTGGTTGAAGTCTGGACTACTACATTTTAAGATCCTCTGTTGTTATCTCATGTTCAAAGAAATAAAATTGCATAGTTATGACCAGATTTCTTTGCATGAGCCAATTGTTAATCCAAACATTTATGTAAAGATGGACAGCAAACGCAATTCAAGCAAATTGAATCAAGAGTAACTTCTAGTGAAGCCAAGATTTCAACATCTTGGAGCCTGGAATCTTCCCTCCAGTTTTTGATGGGGGAGTCATCTGATGAACATGGTAAATAATCAGTAGTTTTCTTATATATTTGTAGTTCTCAGCACTCCTGTACCATGGGAGATTTCTTTGGTATACACCAAATGTATGTCCTTGAGATGTCCTTGTCCAGAGATGTCCATGTCCTTGAGATGCCCAGAGAGATCCTTGTAGAAAGGTTTCCCCACCTCCTTTTCCAGCTAAAATCTTTCTACGTTTCTGCAAGTTCATAGCTTTATTTTCTGCAGCAATCTTTCCACACTTGTATTCTCAAATAAGCTTTTCTACTAATAAGACTGATTGATTTTCACTCCATTCCACTGTGTTTTTAAATGTCCTGGTTAGAGATGTCAGCCTAGAAGCAGCTTTCACTTTACCTTTCATTTTGTATGTGCAATACCTTCCATTTTAATTCTGCCTAGAAGAAATTCATTAGAGTAGGGTTTTATAAATACTAAGATGGCCTGTGCTGGCTCTTTCCATTGTAGAAAATATTGCCAATAAGGCCGTAATTCTGCTGCATATCGAGCATGAGCTATGGAGAGATTATTTTTCGGTTATTCCAGTCAACAAGGAAAAAAAGCTGTTCTCCCGTTTCTTTTTGAGGTGGACAATCCAGGACACACAGACATTCAAAGTGGTTGTTTGGAAAGAAAAGGTCTCTGAGGATGTGGTGACGTGGTGTGACAGAAAGCAGAACAGGAGAAGAAGTGTTATAGAAAGGGATTAAAAAACAAAAAACCTTCTTGTGTAAATATGCCTATCCCTTGGGGCCGGGGATCAACACCAGTCGTCTAACTTGGATTAAAAGCTAGCTTGGAGACAATCAACCTCTGATTCCATTGCAAGGGAAAAAACCAACTCTAGTCAAGCCACAGCTATTCCTCAGACCTACATCCTTTGGGGAATTAAAAGCTGTACTGATCCTGACTGTTCTTTAACAGTTTTTTTTATTCAATATATTGTTTACAGATCTTCCAGCAAGTGGTAGCTCAGTTTTCTCTTGTGGCCCTTTGTTATTTTTTTTTAATCAGAAATTCAGAATATTTTTGAAGTCTCAGTTCCGTAGCTTGGATTACTCAAGTCTATAAATATGAAAAATAAATAAGCAGCTAGGTTTTCACACAGCTTATACTGAGATCATTGCACACTTTTGATTTTATGATACAATGGCAACGTTCTTGAGGAGTGCCACCTGATTTCTTCACCGGCATACAGGGTTTGATGAATGAACAAAAGACAGAGACACTCCCATTGCTCACCAGGAATGAAAATGGAAGCACAAAATGAGCGTAATGAGATAATATGCAGAATTTCTTTTACTTTGTTCCGAAATCCTAAGGATTATTTTAATGCTTTGAAGATGTGCGTTCATGGCACATATCTAGAAAAATCAGCGTTTAACATCAAAGTTTGATGCCAGTGAAATAGAAAACAATGAGATTCTATTGGTTTAGCGACATGTAGTGATAAATACAGTACACATGAGATGTTTTGGTCAGGTTGCAATCAACATTTAGGTTGTGGAGTCTATCTGTGGTGATATTCAAATCCTGTCTGGACATGATCCTGGGCAACCTGCTCTAGGTGACCATGCTTTAGCAGGGGGGTGGATCTCCAGAGGTCCCTTCCAATCCCCACCCTGCTGGGATAAATAGCTGAATGTACAAAATACGCTTCTAAATACTCCGTTTTAGAGTTGGTAGTGCCTGACAAAAGAGGAGGCAATAACTGAAGTTGATTCAAGCTGAGGCTGCAATGGCTTATCTTAAAGTATGGATGGTGGGTTGGAAACAGTCACTGGGAGATGGAACAGGACAAAAACCAGGATGGGCTGCAGGATGCTGTTTTGCAGAGCTGGAGCAGAAGTGTTGGTGTCAAAAGGCACACCCACACGTTAAATGTCTCCAGCTTCAGTGCTTAAAAAGGTCTAAGCTGCAAGGGTACAGCATTAGAGATGAATTTTGATAAAGTGGAACAGCTGGATTACTGATGGGAGGCCTTGACAGAGGGCTGTGAGTTGATGTGTTGTTAAAAATGCATTTTGTGGGTATCTGCTGGTTGATCTCGAGGGTTCAGGCCTCTTCCCTGCGAAGCTTTGCGTATTTGCACGTTCCCTGCTTTTCAGCCGGAGTTTGATGTGTGAAGTCACAGCAAATTTAAGTGGGAAAGAGGAAATGCGACCGATTGATAAGTGTGGCTCTTTGTCAGCTCCTCGCAGCACCCCAGGTGAGCTTAGGAGCCTGTCGCGTGGTGCAGGAATTTTCATCTCTGAAGGGAAAACCAACATCGGCTTAAAGGCTCGTGACAGCAAGGAGAGAGACGAGAACCTGCTCTCCGAGGCTTGTGAGCAGAATCTTCTCCCAGCACCAGCACATGAGGAGGATTTAGCAGAGCAATTTCCTGACTGGCAGAGAAAGCCTGATGGCGTGCTCGCTGCTCTCTGATAAAGCAGCTTGGGCAGGCTATGTGGAGGAGTTTATTTTAAATAACTAAAGAAAAACTTCAGAAAGATTACGAATATTAGCCAACAGCTTGGCCAACTGTCTCCTTCTCGAGAACGTTATCGTGTATTTCCAATTTAAAGGCAGCCTGCCTCTGTGAAGTGAACCCACACAGCAGGCTACTGGTGAGATACAGCACTGTTGGCATTGTCACCTGCTTTGGCTTGGCCGGGGAGAGCCAGGGAACCTCTTCTCTGTTTTGTGCCCCTTTCTCTACCTCCCAGGCTGTGAAGGTGTTAGATGGGCACGGGGGTGAGGGTGAGCGCTGGTTTGTCCTTCCGATTTCCCGCTGTCAGAAATTCGTGGAATCATAGAAGGGTTTGGGTTGGATGATACCTTTCAAGCTCATCTAGTCCAACCCCTCTGCAGTGAGCAGAGCCCCGGCCAACCTCACCTGCAATGGTGCCAGGGATGGGGCAGCCACCACCTCTCTGGGCAACCTGCGCCAGGGCTCACCACCCTTAGCATCAAAAATCTCTTCCTTCTCTCTAGTCTAAATCTCCATTTTTTAGTTTAAACCCATCACCCCTTTGTCCTGTTCCAAAGGCCCTGCTCAAAACATTGGTCCCTACCACCGGTTGTCCCAGTGAAGGGACAGCCCTACAGCCAGACTCACCAGTGGGGCTGTGGCCGGGTCTGGGGCGGGAGCTGCTCCGCGTGGGGTTTTTGAGGGGCAGGGGCGGGGGGATCTCCTCGCTGTGGGCCCGGCGAGGCGCAGGACGTGAGGGCACCAGGATGCTCTCATAAGTCTTATTGGTGATGTCCATCCCCATGCAGCTCCAGCGGGTCTGGGGGCAGGCGGGCGGGGGGCTGGTGGCCAGCGGTGATGTGCCCTTGAAGGAGCGCTGGAGGGGACTCACCTGGGGACAGACACCCAGTTCCAGGGCTGCCCCCCACCAGGGTCTGCACCCCCAGTCCCCTCACTGGGGACACTGGCTCCCCCCCACCACCATCCCACAGGTACCTTCTCCTCCAGCTCGTCCTCACTGTCAAAGGGGAACTCCTGGGGGGGCTCCCAGTCGTAGTCAACGTGGATCTGCAGGGAGAGCTTCCCTGCCTGCGCCTGCTCCAGCTGCCCGACAAGGTGGGTCATGGGGGTCTCAGCATGGGGGGGGACAGGTCCTGGGACCCTGGGACCCCCCAGCACTTCAGTCCCTTCTCCCCAGCCCAAGCATCAGCCCCATCCCTCCATCCCACCTACCAGGTCTTCACACTCAGCGTGCTTGAGCCTCCTCGCCATGTCCAAAGCTGTCTCGCCCGCCACGTTCACTGCCCAAGGGACCAAAGAGGCCACATCCACGTCAGTCTCACCTCTCCACTCCCACTGGAGAGCCCCAGACCCCCCATCCCAGCCCCGTACCTGTGGTGAAGGCGGCTTTGCCCTTGAGGAGCAGCTTGAGGCAGTTGGGCTGGTTGTAGAGCACGCTGTAGTGCAAAGCCGTGTTCCCGTCCTGCGTCACCCGGTCCAGCGTCCCCCTGCCAGGGCCGCCAGCAAGAAGTTCAAGGCTCAAGAGCACACAAGCATCAGCCCTCCCATAGGGGAGGAGGCAGCAGGGGAGACCATGAGCACTTGGGGACACACCCATTCTGGATGATGAAGTCCACCAGAGGAAGGGATGATCTGTCAGCGTGGCGCACGGCCATGTGCAGTGCCAGCTCACCGGAGTCCTGCCACGAGATGGGAGGGGAGAGGAGAACTGGACCCAAGGATTCTTCATCTCACCCAAGATGAAGGGGAGAAGAAAGCTGGACCCAAGGATGCTTATCTCCCATGAGATAAGGAAATAGGAGAGATGGACCCAAGGATGAGTCATCTACCCCCATAATGGAGGGGAGAAGAAAGCTGGACCTGAGGATGCTCATCTTCCCAAGGGTCCATCTCCACCCAAAGGCTGGGAAAGCATTCCAGGACAGGATGGATGGGGATTTGAGCAACCTAATCTAGTTGAAGACATCCCTGCCCATGGCAAGAGGATAGACTAGATGATCTTTAAGGTCCCTTCCAACCCAAACCATTCTACAAAAACCTCAAGCAGAGGAGGAAAATCCATTTACGGTGGCAGGCAGAGGGAGCTGGGTGGCCATGGCAGTGTGGGGCTCACCTGGCCCTCGGGGCTGACCAAGGGCTTGGTCAGATCGTGCCCCTCGGCAAAGGCCTGGAGCAGGGCCAGGAGGTCTCGGGCACGAATGGCTTCCCAGAGGCGGTGGGGGTCGTCGCGGCTGCCTTTCTGCACATAGCGTCGCTCCATGTACTTGGCCACGATGTACTCCTTGCGGGCAGCCCTGCAGGAAGGACAGCGTGACATCAGCTTGGATGGGCACGGAGACCAGGACCCCCCTGTCCCCACCACAGCCTGAGCTCCTGCCTCCTCCTGAAGTCTTGAGATCAGGAGGAAACCTCCAAAAAAGGTGCAGATCCCCACCAAAATCCTGGCAATGACTCCAGGATCCCCCCCTCTCCCATCCCAGGGCTGTCTCAGAGCCAATGGGCAGCAGCACAAGGACAAGGACAGCCCATGCAGCAGGCACTTCTCCTCCTCCTCTTCCTCCTCCCACCCCACCATGAGCCTTCTGGCCAGTGGCCAACTCACATATCACTGCTGGCCGAGGGCTTGGGGCAATCCTGCGTGGGCAACGTGGCCTCCATGATCTCATTAAAACGGGTGTTCCCAACACTGACGGCCAACTGCAGAAAGAGAGGGATGGGGGAGACAAGCCCTCCCAGCCATGGTCCCCTGGCCTCAGCCAGGTCCACATCCCAAAGGATCCATCCCACTGGATCCACCCAGGACCTTCCCAGAGCAGCATCTCCCCCTCTTTCATGGCAGGGAAGGTCTGTTTTAAAAGGCAGTAAATCTTGGAGGCCTTCCAGCGTCCACCCCACTCAGCAAGTGGCTATATAGACCCTCCTAGCACTTGCCCAGACCACCACATGGGGGCTGCAACCTGCTGCTGGGGAAACTGGACACATGGGATGGAGGAGGTGGGATGAACTCTGCATCCCAGGAGGTTTGGGAACCTCAGAGGGCCATTTCCTGGTGGCCATGAGATCTCTGGACTCGGGGAGTGGCTTTACCAGCAGCTCTGAGGTGCTGAGAACATCCAGGGTGAGGGACTGGATGCGGGAGTAATGCACGCCCAGCTCCCGATGGATCCCAGAGCACTCGATGCATGTCAGGATGCCCAGGTTGGTGGAGAGCCATGTGGGATCTGTGGAGGGAAGCGACACGGGATCATCATCACCACCCCAGCCCCACAGGATGCTGCAACTCTAGAGGCTCTACAGAGGGATCTGGCCAGGCTGGATCAATGGGCTGAGGCCAATGGGATGAGGTTCAACAAGGCCAAGAGCTGGGTCCTGCACTTGGGCCACAACAACCCCCTGCAACGCTGCAGGCTTGGGGAAGAGTGGTTGGAAACTGCCCAGTGGAGAAGGACCTCAGGGTGCTGGTCAATGGCTGGCTGATGACGAGCCAGTGTGTGCCCAGGTGGCCAAGGTGGCCACCAGCATCCTGACTTGTGTCAGCACTAGTGTGGGCAGCAAGACTACAGTAGGGAACATCCCCCTGGACTCGGCACTGGGGAGGCTGCACCTCAAATCCTGGGGTCAGTTCTGGGCCCCCCTCACTTCAAGAAGGATACCGAAAGGAGGTTGCAGCCAGGTGGGGTTGGGCTCTTCTCCCAAGGAACAAGTGACAGGACAAGAGGAAACGGCCTCAAGTTGCACCAGGGGAGGTTTAGGTTGGACATGAGGAACAATTTCTTCACTGAAAGGTTGGTCAAGGTCTGTCCCAGGCTGGGCAGGGCAGTGGTGGAGTCCGCATCCCTGGAGGGGTTTCCAAGCCGTGGAGATGTGCTGAGGGCCATGGGTTAGTGGTGACCTGGCAGTGCTGGGTTAACAGTTGGACGTGATGATCTTAAAGGTCTTTCCCACCTAAACAATTCCATGATTCTATGATTTTTCCTTTCCTTCTAGTTTTCCACCTGTCAAGGAAGGTGACGTCCATTGTCCCGGAGAGCTGCCTCCTCATCCTGCTGGGGCTGGGCCTGGGGGGCATCGTGTTGGCCGTGGCAAAGAAAGCCGAGTACCAGCTGGAGCCCAACATGTTCTTCCTCTTCCTTCTGCCCCCCATCGTCCTAGACTCAGGTTACTTCATGCCCAGCCGGCTGTTCTTCGACAACATCGGTGCCATCCTCACCTACGCGGTGGTGGGCACACTCTGGAACTCCTTCACCACCGGCGCTGCGCTCTGGGGGCTGCACCAAGCTGGCTTCATGGGTGGGTGCACGGGGCTGCCCAGCTTGGACCACACATCCCCAAAAGATGGGTTGGAGGTGCAAAGCACCCCCAGGTTCTGAGCCCTGGCATGGATTCCCAGGAATTCTAGCAGGACCAGGGTCCCGGAATCCTAGGAAGGGTGTTCTGGCAGCACTGTCAAGCATGCAGGACAAACGGGCCCTGCTCCGCTCTGGGCTGACTCATGTCTTTGCTATTTTTGTCACCGACCTTGGCTAGCTTTGCTGGCCTGCTGCCGTCTTCCTTGTCCTCGGCTGTCCTGGGCTGTCCTTCGAGCTCTCCTGAGCCATGAGGTACTGCCTGATGCTGCTGAACCCCTTCGGAGCATCCCTGTTGGAGGGGCAGCTGTGCACCTGTGTGCCAAGGAGGACATCTAAGCCCTGCTCCCCTCATGTTGCAGCTTGGGGGAGCCTGGAGCTCTGAGAGCACTCCTGGGCTCAGCCCACTGTGCTCCAAGTTGAGATGCTGCAGCCAAGTCACCAGGAGCAGATGAGGGATGGGCTTGTCTCAGCCCGGTGAGAGGGGCTCTGGGGCAGGTGGTCTGCCTGAGCTTGGTCCTTCTGTCCTAGCAGATCCAGGTGTCGAAGCTGGGCTGATGGATTTCCTGCTCTTCGGCAGCCTCATCTCAGCCGTGGACCCTGTGGCAGTGCTGGCCGTCTTTGAAGAGGTCCATGTAAATGAGACCCTCTTCATCATTGTGTTTGGCGAGTCTCTCCTGAATGATGCTGTCACCGTGGTGAGTTAGAGCTTGGGGGACCCTAATGAGGAGCCTGACGTGGGCCGGGGTCCTGGAGTCCCCTGGGATGGGCATATGTGACATCCCTAAGCCAGGGATGGATCCATACCATGCTCTCTTGGTCCTCCAAGAGACTTTGCCTGCCGAGGTGAGCTGCATCGCCTGGCAGATTTGGGGTGGGCCATGCCTCTTTTGGAGGGTCCATCCCACCCACAGCTGCAGCCTCTCGAGGCAGGGCAATACCCCGAGGCGTTTGCCTTGCCTGCAGGTGCTCTACAAGGTCTTCAACTCTTTTGTGGAGCTGGGCCCAGCGCACATCCGTGCCACGGACTACGTGAAGGGGGTAGGTGAGTATGTGCCCCACCAGCCCCTCCACCTTTTCCTCCATCGTGGAAGTGTGGGGGGCGAGCACAGGTGCTGTTGTACTGTGGGGTGGGCACTGAGCACCACAGCTCTGTCATCTCCATCCCAGTGGTCATGTGCTGGCCATCACCATGAGATGCTTTGGTGGACCCGGGTGGGAGCATGGGGCTTGGCCAGCCCAGCGTGGTATGGCTGTGGGACACAGGAGCTGGGCTCGCCTGCTTGTAGAATAGAATCATAGAATCATTTAGGTTGGAAAAGACCTCCAGGACCATCAAGTCCAACCCTTTATGGTGCGAAAGAGTCTTCTCCTCCCACCAGCCTCCTTCTTCCTGGTGAGCCTGGGGGGCACAGCCGTGGGGCTGCTCTTCGCCTTCCTCTTGGCCCTCATCACGCGCTTCACCAAGCGCGTGCGCATCATAGAGCCGCTCTTCGTCTTCCTCCTGGCCTACGTCGCGTATCTCACTGCTGAGATGGTCTCGCTCTCCTCCATCCTGGCGTGAGTACCAGGGTGTCCACGAAGTCGGGGGTGCAACGCTGTACAGCAAGAGGAGGCGAGCAGCCCCGCTCCTCATCCCACCATAAGGTCGTGCCAGCTCCTTCTGCCCCTCTGCAGAGTCACCTTCTGTGGGATCTGCTGCAAGAAGTATGTGGAAGCCAACATCTCCCAGAAATCCCGCACCACGGTCAAGTACACCATGAAGACACTGGCCAGCAGCTCAGAGACCATCATCTTCATGTTTCTGGGCATCTCAGCTGTGGACACCTCCAAGTGGGCATGGGACACAGCACTGGTGTTGGGCACCCTGTTCTTCATCCTGCTCTTCAGAGCTGTGGGTCAGTCTGCCCCGCTGTGCTTCTAGCTGGTAGCACCCAGCCCTTCTCATGCCAAAAAGCGTCATCCCCCAAGAAAAGCTGGGGCATGAGGCCAGCCATGGCTCCTGGCCGGGGTTTTACCCCATCTCCAGGAACTCTGCTGGCATCCCAGGCTCTCCTTCCTCCCTAGGTGTTGTCCTCCAGACCTGTGTCCTCAACCGCTTCCGCCTCATCCCCCTGGACAGGATTGACCAGGTGGTCATGTCCTACGGTGGCCTCCGTGGGGCTGTGGCCTTTGCCCTTGTCATCCTGCTGGACAGGGCAAAGGTGAAAGCCAAGGACTACTTCGTGGCAACGACCATCGTGGTGGTGTTCTTCACTGTCATTGTGCAGGTGAGGATGGGCCACGTGTCCTCCTCCAGTGCTGCCTTCTTGCCCCAGAGCTGGTCCAGGTGGCCAGGCGGGTGCTTAGGGACATGTGCTTGGAGCAAGTACCTCTTTTCCAGTCACCTTTGGTCCTCAGTGCCTCCTGGCACCACCAGGTTGGTATGATGGACCACCGCGGTGGCTGTCACCATGGCCCATATTGTTTCCCCGTTGGCCTCTTGTCTTGGGGCTGCTCCAAGAGCAGCAGTGGCATGTGCCTGGCCAAGATGTTCTCTTTACAAAGCTGCTGATGGTCCTTGGCTCTGGGGTTCCTGCGCCTGGGAAGGGCGGGAGCCCAGGGGAAGGGGGACTGGGTGGTATGACATGGACACAAGACCATTGCCCAGGTCCTGGGTGCAGGGGTTGGGGTTTGTACGGCATGCACAGCTGCTTCCCTGGTCACTTTGTGCTGCTTCTGCTCCCCGTGTCCCAGCTACACACCCTCTCACCCTCCCAGTCTTTCCCTTGCCTTCTCCTGCTGTTCCAGGGCCTGACCATCAAACCCCTGGTGACATGGCTGAAGGTGAAGCGCAGTGACCACCACAAGCCCACGCTGAACGAGGAGCTCCATGAACACGTAGGTTCCTGGCTTCCCAGATCTCCGGGGCTAGGTGAGGGCGGTGCATGACCTTGCCACCACTCTCGCCGTCTTCTCCTCACTCAAGGCCTTTGACCACATCCTGGCAGCGGTGGAGGATATCGTGGGGCACCATGGCTACCATTACTGGCGGGACAAGTGAGTGTCTTGGCCAGGATCCTCTGCTGGCCATCAGGTGGGTGGGGGACACGTGCCAGCCATGGGGACATCGCAGGGGCCCCGCTGGAGGACACCCCTGCTATTGGCGGGGCAGCAGGACCAGGAAGGCTGTATGTCCATCCATCAATCCATCTGGAAGGGACATCTCCATCACCTGGCTGCTGTTGTGCAGCAGACTGAGGTTCCAACAGCATCACAGAGAGAGGTCGGGTGGGTGAGGTTGAGGATGCTGCAAGAGCTGGCATTGCTTGCCCGTGGCAGAGCTGCTGGGGGGATGTGGTGGTGGAGTGGCCATGGTGGTGGTGATGGCTTTGTGCCACCCCAGAGATGGAGCTGCGCTGGGCGCTGAGGAGGGAAGAGCCTTTCTAAAGCCCGGGTAGTGTTTAACTGCAGCATGGCGACAGGAAAAGCCTGTTTCCTGGAGGGGAAGCGCTCCGATGGGGCGGCCACACTGGTCCCAGTTGCCTCCTACAGACCTACCAGTCTCTGGCTTCCCCCTGGGGAGGGAGGAAGGGTCAGCGTGTCCCCTCCCCTCCTGCTCTCCTTGGCAGCGTGACCCTGGGCACAGCCAGGTCCTGCAAGCCCAGCCTGGGTTTGCCATGCTTTGGATGCTCTTGACCATGTGTGGGCAGGAGGTCCTGGGCCATGGTACCCATGGGGCTAAACCGCCCATGTCTTCATCTCCTGGCAGGTGGGAACAGTTCGACAAGAAGTACCTGAGCCAGCTCCTGATGCGGAAATCTGCCTACAGGCTGCGGGATGAGATCTGGGATGTTTACTACAAGCTGAACATCCGTGATGCCATCAGCTTTGTTGACCAGGTGGGGATCAGATGACAGGATAGCCCTGACAGGAGCTGGCTGGCCTGGGGTGGTGGTCCACCTCCATGTATGGCCACGTCTACCCTCTGGCCAGGTGGTGAGGACCCCCCCATCCCAGCTGGGTCCTTGCTGCCCCGATGCCAGCCTTGCCTTCCCACCTCCCAGGGTGGCCACGTGCTCTCAGCTGCCAAGCTGGCGCTGCCCTCCATGCCCAGCCGCACATCCATGTCGGAGTCATCAGTCACAAACCTTCTGTGAGTGCGAGCATCCCTCTGAGCCCCTGGGCAGACCCTGCAGCTGCCCTCTTCCCTGGGGGTGGGTTTTGCTGGGGCTGGCAGGGGCTGGCAGGATGTGGGCATGGAGCATCTGCCATCTCCCTCTGCCTCCATTTCCATGTCCCTCCATGTCCCTCCTTGTCCCTGTCCCTCCACATCCCTTTTCCTATCCTTGTCCCTCCACGTCCATGTCCCTGTCCCTCTACATCCCTTTGCCCTTCCTTGCCCTTCCTTGCCCTTCCTTGCCCTTCCTTGCCCTTCCTTGCCCTTCCTTGCCCTTCCTTGCCTTTCCTTGCCTTTCCTTGCCCTTCCTTGCCCTTCCTTGCCCTTCCTTCCTTGCCCCTTTCCCCCTGCCTCTCCCTCCATCCCCATTTCCATGTCCCTCCTTGTCCCTCCACCTCCATCTCCATCTCCATCTCTATCTCCATGTCCCTCCTTGTCCCTTCCTCTCCATCTCCCTCTCCACTTCCCTTACCCTCTCCATCACCGTCTCCATCACCGTCTCCATCTCCGCTCCAGGAGGGAGAGCGGCAGCGGTGCGTGCCTGGACCTGCAGGTGATTGACACGGTGCGGAGCCGGCGGGACAAGGAGGATGCTGCCATGCACCACGTGCTGCGAGGGAGCCTCTACAAGCCCCGCCGGCGGGTGAGCGCTCCCTGGCCCTGGCGTGCGGCTGACCCCGAGGGTAGCAGCACCCACCAAGAGGAGCAGGGATGGAGGATGCTCCGTGAGGCCACCTGCTCACCCTGTGTCTCTTTGCCTCTCCCTCGGCCAGTACAAGGCCAGCTACAGCCGTCACTTCATCTCTCCAGATAAACAAGAGCGCCAAGATAAAGAAATCTTCCGGCAGAACATGAAGAGGCGGCTGGAGACCTTCAAGTCCACAAAGCACAACATCTGCTCTTCCAAGAGCAAGGCCAGGCTGAAGGAAAAGGGCAGGAAAAAGGCAAGTGCTTCTCAACTTCCTGTTCCATCCCTAGCTCTGAGATCTGGCCTCCCCCAGGCTGCAGACAGAGAGGTCCTTTGGGGTGGAGGTGAGGGGCTGCAGAACATCAGCAGCTCCAGAGCCAAGGGAGAGAGCAGCTCATCTCACCTCAGTCCTGTGTGTGGGTGTCGCATGTCCACATGTCCCCACCACGCCAGCTCTGCCAGGGGATGGCTTTTCCCTGGGCAAAGTGGTCCCAAGTCCTGGAGAAGCCCCATGTTTTCTTTCCAAGAGCACTCAGCATAAAGCAGCCAGAACGCTGGTGCAGAACCAGGCTCAGAAGCGTGGCACTGCACCTTCAGTGGAGCCTTAGGTGGCTTTTGAAGCCGTTGCAGCGGAGCTGTTGTTGTAGGGTCATGAAGACACAATGCCCAAGGACTAGGAACCACTGCCTGCCAGCTGCCATCTAGAAGGGGTGGGAATCATGTCCCCAGGGTCACTTGGGCTCCCAGGGCCACCTGGGTTGGGGTTAGGGGTTTGCACGGGGCAGGTCCCAGCCTGTCCCTCTTCCTCCGCAGAAGAACACCTCTCTGAGCAGCGAGGCACCTAATGGGAAGACGCACAGAAACGTCCCCTGGCAGGAGGCAGGTAAGGCCGGTGACAGGTGAGGTCCTGGCAAGGTGACCTGGTGGGGTGGGATGGGAGAAGCCCGCCGTGCCTGCCTGCTGCCAGCTCGGTGGCATGATAGCACTCAGGGTTGTCCTAGCACAAGTCCTTCTCCCATGGGTGCAGTCCTTCTCCCACAGGGTGCCCCATCCTCCAAACCAACCTCCTCCATCTGGCTGCAGCTCCTGTCCTGGTGATGGTCAGCTCAGAGGAGGAGGAGAGCGATAGCTCAGAGACGGAGAAAGAGGATGACGAAGGGATTGTGTTCATCGCTCGAGCCACCGATGAGGTCCTGCAGGGAAAGACAACTCCTGGTAGGCACTCATGCTTCTACACCAGGACAGCTGCTATTGGGTGGATTGTCCCTCTTCCACCTGGGGAGCAAAGTTGCCTTGGCCTGGGCAACCAAAGCTAGGAGAGCATGAATGGGAGAATCACTGTTCTCCGTGGTTCTGGAGGCATGGCAGAGCCTCCCTGGTGGCTCCTGCATCCCTGGGCCTGCTGGCCATTCAGTAGTGGTTGGTTCTGCAGTGTTGCAGGGCCCATGGAGAGAGCAAGAGCTGTGCAAGGTCCCTCTCACTGTCCCTTCTTCTCCATCCCCAGGCAGCCTGGACGTCTGCCCCAGCCCCTGCATCATCCCACCATCGCCCACCTTGGCAGAGAAGGAGCTGCCGTGGAAAGGAGACCAGGCTGATCTAGCTGTTTACATCTCCTCGGAGACCACCAAAATTGTGCCAGTGGATATGCAG
>JAVSBS010028191.1:0-32360 GCA_033124195.1 Coracias cyanogaster | reverse complement strand
GCAAGGTGTGAACAGCTCAGCAGCCTGTGACAGCATTGGGGGAATTTGGGTCCAGCAGCAGATACGGGGTGGAAATCCCTGCTGCTTGTGTCATCCAGGCGGCAGCAAACCGCAAAACTGGGAGCCACTGCCTGCCTGCAGGCTTGGGCAGATATGGCAATTACTGTTATTATTGTTATTACACCAACAATAACAGTAACAATAACAACTACCACTTGCTGCAGTTGCATCATTGCTGGCATCATCACCCTTATCATACCATTTGGAAACTGCCGCCCCAAGCGCAATGGGAAGGGGAACCCCCCCCTGCGCGGGCGCTTGTCCTGCGGTCTGTCCCCTCTCCAGGGACCCAAACCCGGGATTCTGCTTCCCTGCCTGCGGATGCCTTAGCGTCTGCAGTGAACGGGACAGACGGATGGGACTGGAGATGCACTGACAGCTCCAGAGCACCCTGATGTGATCTGGGCTGTGCCTCTGCCCTGGGTTGCTCCTGAGCGCCTTGCCAGGAGCTCACACTGTCCCCAGGGGCTGGCAGGGTGACATCTGGGGGACAGCCAGGGCGGGTGTCACCGTCCTGAGCTCTGCCTCTGCCAGGGAGTATGCCCCACTCATGGGAAGGTACCGCTTGGCTTTCCAGCTCTCCTCCCGCCCCAGCAAACGTTGGTAATGGAAGGATTATTAGGGAATTAGAGGTTTGTGCGATAAGCAGGTCTGGTCTGTGGGCTGCTGAGGGACAGGGATTACCCTGGGCCAGAGGCTTGGTGCCAACACCTCTCCAGCCGGAGCTGCCGGAGACCTGAGCCCTGTAGGTGCTGGCAGCCAGCCTGGCTGGCAACACCTGAGCTCTGCTCCCTTCAAGAAGACAGAGTGGGGATGCTGCACAAGTCTCTGCCTCCGTGTCACCTCCCTGTCCTCAACCTCCAGGTCCTAGAGGGGTCCTGCTGCTTGCCTGGGGGTCCCAGGTCTCCAAGAGACCACAATGTGAGTGCCAAACCTCCTGGTGTGATGGAGTAGTTCCTGGGAACCAATATTGTCCCAAAGCTTACCAGCTGCCCTGGGCAAAGGGAACAACCCCCAGCCTCCCATATCTGTACTCTCTTCCCTGATTTCACACTTAGGAGAAGCACACAGATGCCCAGCATAAGCAGCCTGCACTCAGCGAAGGCCACCCCTCCTCCTGCTCTGCCCTTGCTACCTTTGTCCCGGGCTGTATCCTTTGGGATGCCATGCAGGAGCAAAGCAGTGGGAGCAAAGCAGCCAGAGCCTGGAGCTGAGCCCCAGGAGCACCGGGCAGCATTTCTGGCCAGGCGCAGCTCTGTCCTGCTGCGTGCAGTGCAGCCGTGACGCTGCTCACACGTCTTCTGCTGTACGGAGGAAGGTGCTTCTCAGCCCAGAGCAAATCCCCACTCTGAGCCGGGCCTGGATTACACTAAGGGGATTCTGCAGCCGTAGGTCTGCCCGGGAGCCCTCCCTGCCGCCTGGGGCTGCAGCATCATGTCGAGGGGAGAAGGAGCACGTGTGGGGACGCGTGAGCATGTATGGAGACCTCGCACCAGGGTCCAGGGTTGGGCATCCCACTGGTACCCAAAGCACTGAGGCTGTGACCTCTCGGTGTTTTGTGTTGGGGAAACAGAGAGGTAACGCGTCAATTTAACACGGCTGCCATGTCAGAGCTGTTAAAATGACACATCGCTTCATTTCCCCAACACAAAAACTCCCACAGTGCCAACACTCTCCTGATACATCCCAGCCTTGCACAAAACATGCTTGCTACCAAAGACGATCTCTGCTGGAAAGTTTCTATCCAGCTGCATCCTGACGTCCCTGGTCCTGAATCCCAGCAGCTCCCAGTCCCCCCAGTGATCTCTGCCAGCTCCCCTCCCCTCTGTCTGCCCAGCAGAAAAGCTCTGCTGGCTGAGAGCCCTGGGCACTGCTGGCAGAGCAGAGCGGGGCCAGCTCCGCACACGGGCTGGATGTGACCAGGCAGCCGGAGCTGCTGAGAATAGCAGGGCTGCGCCAGGGAGAGCTGTAATGCTCACTAATCCAGGCACCAGCTTGGGGCTGGGCTTCATCTCCCACGACTGGCAGGGATTTGGGCAAGATGAGAAAATGCCCCTGCAGTGTGTCAGTGCCCAACCAGTACCTGGGGCTGGGACCAGCATGCCCATCACTGGGCTGCCCCATGGCTTGAGGTGACCTGCTTCTGCCCAGGGCTGCAAGAACCATTCTCTGTGCCCCTTCCACCACCCTGAGGTCACTTCAGCTCAGACCCTGGGGTCTAAGAGTGGCCAGGAGCAGGGGGTGGGAAGGTGACAGGGCTGCTCCATGGCCCAGAAGGTGCTTCAATGTCCCTGTTCCTCTGATCTCCCTCCAGTGCTGGCCAACCGCCCAGCGTGCTCATCCCTGTGGCATCCAGGGCCAGCGGGTGCCAGGAGCTGGGCACAGAGTTCTATATAAGTCCAGCACTTCTGCTCCCTTCCTGCTGTCCCATCGCAGTGGCAAGCAGGCATCTGGTCAAAAATGCCTTTCCCTTCCTCCCCGCCCAGGGCAGCAGGTCTGAGGGAGCTGGAAAGCTCTGGGAAAGCTGGGGACAGAAACCAAACCCCGAGGCTGGCCTGGTCCCCCCACTCCCAGCCTCTTCTGTTGCAGCCCATCACTGGGGTGCGTCCCATCACTGACAGGTTATCCACTGCCATGGCTCAGCCCAGCTCTACAGGCTTGCATTCAGCCGCCTCCTCCTACTCCCATGAGCTTGCAAGCTCCTTCTGAGCAGCCTTGGCCTGCTCACCAGCTCTCACCCCTTCTGCCACATGAGCCCAAGAGCTGGCAAGGTAGCACAGGGCCATCTCCTCCATAGCAGATTCCAGAGATGGGTCCTCAGCACTGGGGTAGGAACCAGCCCTCGAAAGCATCCAGGCACCCTGAACCCCATCCAGATGTCTGGTTAGAGGTTCTTTGGAAGTGAGGAACACATGCACCCACATGTACCAACCAAGGCACAAGTGCTCGGGTGGGCTGAGGGAGAAGCTGAAGGTACTTTCCAGCCCAAACCACTTCCAAGAGGGATCAGCTCCCAGACACATCAAAACCAGAACATTTTCTTCCTGTTTCAAGCTAAATTTTCACATCGGGACTGATTAATTTTAACTGAGCTCGTAAATCTGGAAATGGGCACAGTGCTTCTGCTAACTTTGTTTCCTTTGGAAATCCCCCAATTTTCAGGTCTAAAAGATTCCACAGACGATGTCTGGGTAGCATGGAGGAAGCCTGGTGGGGAGGAACTCTGGGCTGAAAGCTGAGATGTGCTGTGCCCTGTATTTTTAGAATCTGGATCCTGCTTTGGACCCTTCTCTACCTTGATTTGACCCTCTAAACCCTGGATCTCCAGATAAAGGTGCCTTGAGGCACCCAACAAGCTTCTGCCTCCAGCAGTGCCATGCTGCTACTGAAGAAAGCCGTGCAGAGTAGGACTTATTTTTTTATTAAAGCTGGTTCCTTCAGCTGTTTGCCATATAGCCAGTATTCACTGCATCTCCTGTACTCCTCCCTGGAGAGGGAACTTGTTTTGAAGCTGCCGCCTGTATCGCAGGGGCTGATGCAAGACACATGCCCAGGGCTGTGTGCAGGATCAGGCCACCCTTGTCTGTGCCCAGCTGGGTACATTGCAGTGGTGTGATGCCAGAGTGACACAAGGCACCCGTGCCATGCCACCTGCTCGGAGGTGCCCCCAGGGAGAGCTGCTCTGTCCCCCCAGTGCGGCGTTCTGCAAAACCCCGGCTGGGCACAGGCACCGTGCCGCTGCCGCAGCCGCTGCCATGCCTGGACCCTCGCCAAGCTGCAGTCCAGCCGTGCTGCAGGAGCTGCCGACCGGCCTGTTACCATGTTTGGTTGTTTTTGAGCCAGCGATGACTCAGATCTTCATTCCCAGGACATATTTAAAGAAGAATATCCCAGGGCAGAGTGGGAGGAGCATGCGCAAGCGCGGCTGGCACCACAGGGGTCGTGCGGTGCCTGGTGTGCCCCCCGTGTGCGGCCGGTCCTGCCACCCACTCCCGTGCCCATGCCAGGGCCAGCTTCTCCTTTCAGAGTGGGAACTTGTGGAACCCCAGCCAAGCCCAGGGAGCCTCTGGGGAGGGACATGCCCGGGATTTCGTGGGGACCCAGGTGTGCAGCTCCACAGCTGCTCATTTTGGGTTGCTGTGCCCCCTCGGAGCAGCATCAGCCCAGCAGCCCCTTCTTCCCTTACTTCATGTTGATGCCGTGCAGTCCCTTGCTGCTCGTTGCCAGCTGTGCCCGTGGCATGGCCATGCCTGCCAGCTCTCTCACCTAGCAGCTGGCATGCATCCCTGTGCAGGCCTGGCTGGGGGAGCTCATATTGTCGGGGATTCTTGGAAACCAAGCCACTTCTTGGCCTTCCTGGAATAGCAGCTCAGCAAACACAGCACAAAAATCCCCAGGGCTGAGCAATGAGTCGCTGCTCTCCTGCCTTGACCCCAGCAGCTGGCGATGCCCATGGCAACCCCTGGCACAGTGCCCTCCATGAGGGAGGGGAGAGCTCTCTCTCTGGGCATCTCCAGGTGTCTGCTGTCACCCAGGTGCCCCCAGAAAGCTGCAGCAGGGCAGGCAGAGAGCAGCCACACAGAGGATAAGGCTGTTTGGGGCATGGGTGCTGGGTTCCTCCAGCCTTCAGCTGCACAATGCTGGAACGGGACCCCAGGGGTCTGTTCACAACCCATGTCCTGGGGCTGGTACTTGCAGCCCCCAGGGGATTTTTCTTGCTCCACCATCTTCATTGTGGGAAGCTTGTTTGCCATTAAGTGTTGACTTTGTGCTGAAAAGACAAACCTTTTTTGGGATTAGTTGGTTCTCAGCCATGAAAAATCTGGCTTGACAAAGAAAATGAGAGAGGGAGAGAGGAAGGTTCATCGAAGCAGGCTCCTCCGCCTCTGTTTTCCTTCCCTGTGCACCCTGAGCAGTGGGCTCATCCTTAGCAAAGCTCTGCTGGGAAGCCGTGCCCAGCCCACGCGGGCACAGACCTTGCCCAGCCTGCCCGGCCAGGTGTACCTGCCCGGGGAGCTGAGCTCTGAGGGCTTGGGCTGGGGGCACCAGTCTTGCACAGAGGGGATGCTCTGGGACCAGCCAGCTCACTTGCTCATGCCTGGTGCCAAGGCAGCCCATGGCAGGAGAGGAGACCCATGCCAGTCAGCCTGGCTGCTCCATCCTTGCAGGCGGTGATGGGATGGAGGCAATGTCACCTCCTCTTCCTCCTTGGTGGTTTTAATGCCTGGCTGGAGCTGAGTAGGCAAACTATGGCTTTTCTACAAGACCGAAAGTGAAAACTGCACATTTCCTGAACATGGAGCATCGAGCAGAGGAGGAGTGTGGCTGAACCAAAGAGCCACCCATGTCTCACTGCCCAGGGGAAGCACTTGGGTGGATGGCACCGTGCACAGTAGGGTTTGGCAGTGGTGGGCTGCAGCCATGAGATAAATTAAGGACCAATAGTGCTGGGGAGCATTTGTCAAAGAGCTCTGTAGGTGTTGTGGGTGCTGGAGCCAGGTGGTGCTTGCTGGGCAGCTCCTGCCCATGTGCGGGAAGCTCTGCCTGCTGAGGAGGGCTGTGGAGATGAGAGGGCTCTTTGGAGACATGCTGCTCAGCCTGCTCAGCCCCGGGGTTCTGGGGACAGACAGGACGCCAGTGCCACCACAGGCTCACCAGCATGAGGGAGACTGAGAACAAGCAACCACTGAGCAACCTCTACCCCCTGATCTGCTTCATGTCTGCATCCTCATCCTCATATGGAGCATGGATGGAGCAGGATCAGTGGGGAAGCAGGCACACATGAGGTTGGGTGGCATGCTGGCACAAGTCACCCACTCTTGTAGCTGTGTTCAGCTACATCCCCCTTGGATACTCGGGCTGCAGGAGAGGAAGTGTCAGTGAAACAACACCAAAACCCTGGGCTGCCCAGCAAGGACTCTCTCCACAGCAACCTGGTCCCTTGTTGGCAGGATAGCTGCTGGTCGTGGCCAGCATTGCTGCAGCTGATCCCAGAGCCCTTGTCACGAGGTCAGTGCTTCCAGGGGATCTGGGAGCCTCTCCAGCGGCTCTGCACCCCAGCTCCCCAGCACACTGCATAGCCATGGGCATCTTCCCTGCCTTCCTGACCACAAGAGCTCTGGGTCTCCTTTGGCTTCATTCTGTGGACATCCCAGGGCTTTCCTCCACCCTGCCCTGCCTCATCACTCTGAGAGCAGAAACCAAAGCCTGGCCCTGCCCACAGTGTCTCACAGCCACTGCCCAAAATAGCTTGAAAAGCCCTAAAATAACCCACTGCTGCCCACTCAGCCCGTTCAGTACTGAGGAAGACGTAGGAGTACGTGCAAGGGTAGGGATGGGCAAGCAGAGGGACCAGCCCAAAAAGTACATCCCGTGGGAGCATGACTTCCCCAGGCGTTCAGGAAAACAGCAGTTGCTGTGGTGACAGCTCAGCGGTCTCTGCTTCCTCCCGCAAAATGGGGTGAGCATGACATCAGCAGCCCACCCTTCACTGGTGAGAACGGCTCCAGCCTCTCCTGGCCTGACTCAGTGCTGGCCACTGGCCCCAGCCCCGCCTGGTCCCTGGCCAGGATGAGGATGTGACTTCCCCAGTCACCCTCTCACCACCCCTGGGCATCTCCAGCTTTCCTAGAATGCCCATCAGGCAGCAGGACATGGAGCCTGGGTCATGCTCATCATGTTCAGGCTCAGAGATGGGGTGTCCCCATCCCTCCAAGCCTGTTCTGGTTTAGCGAACACCGTAAATCACCCACCACTATGCAAGCCATGGTAACTCTGGCAGAGCCACCTCCCTCCACCTGCCTTCCCTTTCCATCCTAGGCACGCCAGCCCTGACCCTGCTTCCCCGAAGCATCCTCTCCGCAGGTGAAATGCTTCCCAGTGCCCTCAGGCTAATCCTGCCCCACTGCCAAAGCACCCAGGGAGGATGCTGAGCTGGAAGCTGCGGGTGTTTGCGAGCCAGGAGAGCAGGACTGGGGTAAACTGGGTACAGAGCAAACTGCCCTCTGCCTCCCAGGGATCAGCAATCCTGACTCCCCCAACCCCTCCTTGCCTGGCCATGGTCTGTCTGGGACCCCGTCACGCCGGGGAGCCCAGCACTGCCTGTTTGTGTGCACTGCTCCCTGGTTACCAACCTCTGAGTCACCACCAAACCTCTCTGCTCGGGCAGGGAAGCCCAGACTCATATTTTCCATGGGAACCCTACGACGCATTCACTCTTCTGAGGTGGGGAGAGATGTCGACAGGGCGTGATGCAGAGCAGGGACCTCCCCGGGACCACGGCTGCCTGCACAGGGAGCAGACTGTGCTGCCCTGCACCAGTGTCCCCAGCCCCACACATGGGGACCCTGCAGCCCCATGTCCAGAGCAGCCCCACCTCTAGACCAGCCCCACACTCTGCCAGCCCCAGAGTCAGAGGGTTTCCAGGCAGACCTGTTCTGGCTGCAGAGCAGGGAGCTGGGGGAAGGGACTGCAGATGCCAGCAAGATGAGACAAAGCTTGGGCAACAGTGGCTGGCAGCAAGGCCGTGGTGTGACAAGCAGTGCCCGTCACTTCGCGGCTTCAGCCTTGCAGCAGCATTTCCCGGGGAAGGTGGAAGACGTCACCCGTCAGGCGGTTCTGCTGTGTTTCATCGTGAGCCCAGGGCTTGGCTCAGCAGTTCTGCTGCATGGCACAGACGGGTCCCAACCACCCCGGGGCTGATTGCTGCCAGAGCCACAGTGCAAGCCCCTTTGGGGTGGCTCTTTGGAATGGGAAGATCAGTTCAATGGGGGCAGTTTGGAGAGCCAGGGTTTGCGCGGGCTGGGGTCTTGCTAAAGTCTCTCCATCCTGAGAATAATCTGGGGACACACAGGCAACCAAGATCCTGGGCTCTGCAGATGCAACTCATGCTGACGGGCTGTGGCACTCTGCTAGTAAAGCCAGCTGGCCAAATCCCTGCCCCCTTAGGGGCAAGTGGAGCCAAATGGCTCCCAGACAAACAGCAGCAAAAGCTTTTGTGGTCCAGAAAGCGGCTCCAGGGCAGGGGAGGATACAGTGTGTCGTGATGCAGGGACATAGAGTAGCTGCAAAAGGGGAAGGGGATCCCACTGTCATTCTGGGGATGTTGCTTCGTCCTGTCTGCTCAGAACATCCATCCCTTCATACTCACAGCCTCCCAGGCTCCCATCACCCCCTCCCATGTTCAGCTCATCCACAAATCTCCCTCTTGGACTGAAAGAGGAGAGGGCAGGAGGTGGGATGGGACAGGGAACAGGCATGGACCACTGCAATGCTGAAAAATCATCCCCGGCTCCCTGAAGGTTGGGGGGGTCCATCCCCTCCTAGGACTTGCCATCAGTGAGGGCCAGTGATGCTGGAGCTCCTCTCAGAGTCCTGCCCTGATCCCTCCGGCGCCGGCCGGCCTTGCAGCCCCCCCAGCATAGGCTGCGGGCTTATGAGGAACCAGCATCTGGAAGGGATCAGTGACGGTAACCGCCACAGGGAAAGGGGAGGGTTATAAATAGCAGCAAGTTTCCAAATCAAAGATTAAAACAACAACAACAAATGAAGAACACAGGCTGAAGCACTGGCTTTTCTCCCCAGTGTGTTTATATATATAGTCATTTTTTTATTGCTAGCTTGTTTTTAATCTTCCCTCATTGCTGTGATGTTCTGGATCTCTCCTCTTTCCTACTGGGCAGCTTCCCAGAGACACATTTCTTGGAAGGTTGTAACCTCTTTAGTAACTTTAAAATGAATCCCAGGCAGGAATGTCCCAGGACCCATTTTCTGCTAGTTTAACAAAGCAGTTCCTGAGCTTGTCCCTGGCCCAGGCTGGCCCTGGTGGGCCCAGGGGGTGGTGGGCACAGCTGAGGGGACATTGATATTTCATCAAGTGGGTGGGTGATGTTTGCTGGGGGACCTCACTGGTGACAGGAAAGTCTCGGCATCTCCAAGGAGAGGCTGGACGGACACTTGGGTTTACCACCATGGCTAAGGACTGGTGCTGGTGGAGAGATGAGCTGCAGAAATACTGCCCAGCTGCTTGGAGGATTTCCTCTGTTCCATCTCCAAATGGTGTCCCTTACTCAGGCATGGACCAGAAGTAGACAATCCTTAGGACTACCCAATCCCACTCCCAGCAGCTGGGTCCTGGCTGGGCCCCAGGGCAGTTCCCTTTCCTGGGGACAGGGCATTGCACCCTGTGGGTACTTCCCACTCTCCTGGTTGGTGCCTGGGGACTGGCACCAGCCATGGGTCATTCTCCATCTTCTTACAGCCACCACAGCTCCTGCTGGAGCATCTTTCATGGACTATTTGTGTCCCCAGTGGCACATTCAAGGGGACATCTGTTCTGCAGGGCAGTGGCCCCCAGCTCCCAGCAACCGTGCTGCCAGCTCCCAGTTGGGAAACTCAGATGCTGCAAGACAAGGGAGGGAGGAGAAATCACCCCTTCTCCCCAGCAAATCACTCCCCAGCTCCACATTCTCAGACCCTGGGTGAGTCCCTGCCACCTCTCCCTGCTCCCAGGGCACCGTGCAGAGGATGGTGAGTAAGGGGCAGCCAGCCCCGGGAAGCACACACGCGTGGCCTCGTGTGCAGACCTGCTCCAGAGCCGGTGCTGCTGTTTACCCCAATTTTATTGCACACTGGAGTTGTTTTCATGAAGGGCTGAGGTTTGGCAGGCTGTCTTGCTGGCAGCAGTGCTGTGATGCAGCCCGGGCCAGGATGGCATGACACACACACTCAGCCTTTGTTTGGGAAATAACCTCATAAATCTGCTTAATGCAGCTGATGAATCATTCCCGCTCCCTGCGGGCTCTGTTCCCGTGAGCAGAACCTCACTGCCCCTGCTCTGGGAAAAAAACACAGACAGAAAAATACCTGAGCAGCATCCCTTGAGCAACCACAGCAGCAGAGCCCTCTGGCAGCCTTCCCCGCAGCCTCACCACCCTTCCCAGCACGACCAGCCTCCACGCCACGGGCCACAGAGTTGCTGGGTGTCCAATACCGGATCCCCCAGCTCCCTGACTCGTGGGTTTCACAACCACAGCAGCTTGACGGCCTCCAGCTCCCCTGTCCCAGCCTCCCCGGGCCAAGCGGGGAGGAGGACAACAGGTAGTGGAAGTGGCTATGGATGAAAAATGCAGGGACAGCTTTTGCAGCCACTCTTTGGGATGCTGCTTGCTGCTGGCTAAAACCAGGAGAGAGCAGGCTCAGCTTCTCGGGGATCTAAAGTCACCCGAGGCCATAGTGATGGCTGAAAACAGTGTGCGGCTCATACCAGCATTGACAGCAGGGACGTTGGCAGCCAAATGGGGAACCACGGGGCAGCCACTTGCAGCAACCACATGAGAAAACACCACATCAGGCAGATCATGGCCAGTGCTTGGTCGTCTGGGTTCCCTGGTGGGAATGTTGCCCTTCAGCGGGAGCTGGGTGCTCACTGTGTGCTCTTGGGGCTGCCCAGGGTTTTAGACACAAAGTCCAAAGCGATGCTGGGGCAGAGGCAGCAGCATCCGAGCAGCCTCCGCGATTAGCACAGCTACAGCCGGGTTGGACACTGCCCTTGTTTGGCGCAGACCCAGCACAGAACCCAAACGATCTGTGAGGTTTTAATCCTCCTTATGGCAGGGGGAAGCAGGCTCCAAACTCCTTTCTGGCAGTGGAGGGATGTGGAGACTCGTAATGTCACTGAAATAGCAATGAGCACTACAGACCTGATGGAGCTGGGGCAGGTGGGTCCTTCTCAAAGGCTTTGGCTGCACGAGTCCTGTGATTACGTGACAACCTCAATTTTCCTTTTAAAGACAATGACACAGAAATTGTGAGTTTCCTGCATTCCCAATTATGGTGGGGAAAACTTGGAAACTTTTCTAAAGGCACACTGAAAACTTCTGCAAAGGAAATATCACTAGAGGGACGGTGAAAATACGTGACCTGAAAGGACAAAAACCCCAAATCCCATGACGTCTTAAGGACTTGAGCTCCTGGGATCACGCACCACCCCGATCCCCTGTGCCTGTACGGCACATCTCACTCCTCTTACGTGAGCAGCTTGCAGCATCTCTCACAGCCAATGCCCGTCGGGCAGCATCCCAACGCTGTGGCCCTTCGGGAAAGGACTTGCAGAGCTGTGGGGAAAACCCAGGATGAGCCATGAGCGATTTGCTGACACAGCACAAAGCTGGAGCACAGTGCTTGGCCGAGTTCAAGGTCGAGGGCTGTAAATTCCTTGTTATTTTTAGATCCAGGACAGTAGCTGGCTGAAAACAAGAGGAAGAACAGCTGGGATGCAGAGAGGGAGGAGAGGTTCAGGGAAGGTGGCTGCTTTTTCCTGCTGAAATTAGGGTGGAATTAAGAAACAGGCAGGAGGGGAGAGAACAAATGGGTGCTGCAGGGGGGCAGAGTGCCCGTGGAGAGGGGCCTGTGGGGACGGGCAGGGTACGTGTTTGTGCCCGACTGGCTGCGGAGCTGCAGCTGGACACGTCCCAGTGGCTGGGGTGACCTGCGAGGACATGTGAGGTGCTGCAGCAGCCCGGGGACACGGGAGGACCCTGGAGCACGGGTGTGTGCCTGCGCACACGTATGCATCAGAGAGGATTTCTCCCCCAAAGTCTGCACCGAAAAACAACAGCTTGCGGCTGATGTTGGGAAAGGGCCTTGTCAACTTGGTGCAACCACCCAGGGCAAGGCAGGCACCAGCTCCCTCCTGCTCTCCCCGGGGCCGAGGATGAGCCACCTTCAGGGCTCGCTGCTCCACCGCTGGCCACCACAAAGCCTCAGTGCCCACTGGCACCGTGTTCCTCATGCCCGGCCAAAGGGAGAGGGAGATGCTGGGCTGTGCGCAGCCCACCAGTGCTCCCAGCTCTCGCCTGCCTCTCCGTCAGATGGGCACTTCCAAACGCAGCCTACGCATCGTGCCACATTGCCACAGCAACGAGCAGCGTGCAGCGAGGAGAAGGAGCCCGACCACATGCCTGCAGCTCCTTGCAGCCCCCCCAGCCCACACAGGCCATCAGTTTCACAGCAGCTTCCTGGGGTGTGAAATGATGAAATGCTGGGTTTTGAGGAGAAAAAAAAAGCTGAGGAATAGTAGCAGAGAGCACGGTCTCGCAGCGATCGCTGCCAGCTGCCCGGGGCTGAGCTGCGTGCAGGGAGCGTGCCCGCACCAACACCCACACCCGCTCGCACGCCGGCGTTCCACCCGTGGGATGCAGCTATGCACAGGGCATGTGTGCACACATGTGTCTACGACATGCTCGCCGGGGTGCGTGGATCCCACACACGTGTGAACAGCCACGCGCTGGGTTCTGGGTGACCGGAGCCAGCCGTGGGTCCTGCTCTGCCCCAGACCCACAGGGCTTCGCTCCCGGGAAGGACAGCATGCGTGGAGCTGGTTTTCATGCTCCAGGGAGTCCTCAAATCATTGTCCCTGAACCCAGCCAGATAGAACCAGGTGGTAAAAGAGTGGATTTCCTTGCTCACAGCCATCAGCCTGCTGCTAGCAAAAATCTGTCTCTTGGCGTCCTCCCAAGCCTGCCCTTCTGTCTTCGCCTTATGCCCCTGCAATCATCTCTGACTGCTTCTGGTCCTGCTTTGTTGCTTTTCCACACATCCCACCGAGATCCTAGGGATAATGCCAGTCCCTGAGATGCTGCGGGAGTGGTGAGTAGTTCTGCATCTCCTGGTTCAGGGGCAATCCTCCCTTGGGAAAGCTGAGTCCTGGCTTCAAAGACACCCGGGGCTGATCGCTCTCTGGACTTCCCAGGAAAGCCTCGTAGGTGGTCTCTGGGCAGCCAGGGGTCTGAGATGGCCCCTGCTCCATCTCTGTTCCAGGTTGATGGAGCTTTCCTCATCTCCACAGCCCTATTCTGGGATGTTGGACAGCAGAGTCCTGCCAGCCCCTCCATGCCCAGGAAGGCCAAGTGGCAGAGGCAAAGTTCACGCTGCCCTGATCCTGCCCTCCCCGCTGTGCCACAGTCCTCAGGGGACACCTGAGCTGCCCAGAGCATCAGCACTCCAAGGGCTGCATCCCTGAGCGTCACAACCCGCCTGCACAGCCCTAAACTCTGCAGGATGCGGGCAGAGGCACTGCCAGGCAGAGCCAACCAGCCAGGAAACATCTCTCCCTGCCTGGCAGTGCCAGGCCTGGCAGCTCCGGTGGGAGAATGGATGCACGTGAGAAGATACTTCATGCTCTAGTCAAAACCAGTGCAAACAAAGAAGCATGATCTAAGGAGCAAGGGAAAGACCCTGCATGGGGAGAGAACCACTTTTGTGGCACACAAAGGCCCTCTTCACTGACCTAGAAAGATGAGCAGTGTGTGCAGCCGGCACTGAAACTAGGACAGGGACAATAGCAGCGAGTCCTCCGCAGACAGAAAGGTCTTTGTGAGCCACTGAGCATCTCCAGCTCTGCAGCCACCACAGGTCCCCAAGCACAGCCCGGGCCATGGGGCTGAGCTCCCCTGGAGCCAGGTCACCCCAGACCCACCCCAGACAAGGTCCACGTAGAGGAAAGTGCTGGGAGCACTGGCTCACCTCCACAGAGGCTGGATGTCACCCAGGGGCTTAAGGTGTTGGGATCCAGCTGCTTTCCGCATCTCTGCCAGATCACCAAATCCCCACTCCATCCCCAGATCCCTGCTCCACCCTGTCTACCCATCGGTGTGACTCACGCCTCATGGGCACATGAGCTGCACATCAGAAGGGCCTCACCACCCCACAGCCAGCCTGGCTCCTCTGAGCACGGCATGACAGCACCCACTGAGTCACGGTGCTGCTGGCAGCACCCACCTCCCCACCGTGGCAGGCAGACCCAGACCTGCTCGGCTCCCCATGGGAGGAGCCCCAGGCCAGGAGCACTGCTGGGGACTCACTGCTGGGAGGTGGCACATGGGATTTCTCCACAGTGCCAGCCACCAGACATCACCCTTCCACAGTGGGTCGTGATCAGAGCCAGGCAAGCAGAGCGCAAGGTGACCAACAAGCAGGAGGCGGTGGCTTGCCGTGCCATTGATCCAGAGTCGCAGTGCTGGAGGGCCAGCACAGTGGATTTTCTCCAGGCAGATTTGCCACCATGGTCCTGTTACTACATGGCCCAGCCAAATTGGTGGTCCAATGTCTGCTGAAGGGCCAAAGGGGATGGGGAGACCTGGGGGACTTTGCATCCCTGCTAGATCTGGCACTCATGATGCCTTCGGAGCGGTGGCATCACATAGAGCCATGCAGGCACTGGGGAGGGAGTCACTAAGCTACAAACAGCCAACAGGCATTAAGTGCTGAAGCTGGCAGAAGAAAAGCTTCTACTCTCACTGGCTGTGGAAAGAATCTCTCTCACCTTCCCTGAAGAAAACTGGAAACTGCCAGGACAACTGCCAGGTCCCCGTCAGCAGCCTCTGACTTGTGTCTCATAGGATCTTTGCAGACCTGGCTGAACCTAACATCAACCCCTGTCTTCTTCCAGCCCCCAGCTCTGGGGTAGCTCCTCTCCCATCCCCTGCAGAGCAGGAGAACTGAGATTTCCTCAAAACACCATCCATCTGCCAAGGGGGAAGTGCATACTAGTGCCAAGTTCAGGAGAGAGGTGTCATACAGGGATGGCAGGGAGCCATGCAGAACACCAGGCAGCTCCAGACCCCCAGCAGCGCTACACTGAGATCAAAGCACATCCCAGATGAGTCACCAGCACCCAGCCTCTGAGCAGGACAACATCTTCTGCAGCAATCCCTCTTTCTGGAGACAGGATTTCTGCGAAAATCACAGTGCTTCTGTAAACTCAAGTGAACACAAGTGGACAGTGCCAGATCGTGAGGTGGGGAAGGGCAAGTTCTCCTCTCTGTGTCCATACTGGGCAGGCAAGGAGCAGGTGAGAAGCAGGCAGGCTCACTCTGCAGAAGCAGCAGCAGTCGTGTGACAGCAAAGCTGCTGTTTGGCAACAGCAGAGTGCACGCTGAGCCTTGTGCCGTAGCACCGCGGCTGCTCTCAGCTGAGCCGGCCCCGGCTCCACTCGAAGCTGGGTCCTGTCCCTCCGGGCAGCCCAAAAAGGGTGGCTCATACACAAACGGAGTGCAGGAGTTGTGACCCAAGGAAGGAGGTTGAGGGTCTAGGTTGGCAGGTCCCCAGAACAGTGCTGGTCATCTCCAGGGGTGCTGGCACTGCCTGCCAGTACAGTTGGCAGAAAATCCTCACCATCACCGTGAGCCTCAGCTGGCTCCTTCCAACAGGAGGGTGAGCCCTGGGACATCGCCATGGCTAGGGAAGGCCACCCTTGCCCAGCACACAGCCCAGCCACTGCCTCTAGCTCTGCTTGTGTCCCTGCAGCACCAACAGCGTTCCCTGATCTTTCATGCCCTGAAGAAGGACCACAGGTCTCAGGCATCTGGAAGAGCCAAGCCTGGAAGCTGATCTACACTCCAAGGGCATGGTGGGGAGGACGTGCTCTCCTGCCAACAGCCAGTGCCTCACCCCTTGTTTTCAACTTTATGTAAGCAAGGAACCCAACCCTGCTCCGGGACGTGGTGAAATTAGATCCATACGGAAACAATTATAAAGGGGCGGGATAAGGAAGAGGCTTTGCTTTATTGGCACAGCTCTCTGCCCAAAGAAGAAAACAGAGCCCATGAGCCAGTCCAGATGTATTTGTGCTGGGAGAAAATAATCCATGGGTGAAGGAGAGGCATGGAGCTGGGTCTAGCCCCAAAGCAGGCTGGGTTTTGGGGGCAGGTCTCCCCACATCCAGACCCTCTGCAGCAGGATTTGATTGAGGGTGAAATGGACAGGTCCTGCCTCACCAGGACAAGGAGGCTCTTGAAAAGAAGGAAGATCTTTTCACCAGGTTGCAGAGAACCTGCCCTTAAGCACAATGACGGTAAAACACCCGCTGGGATCTCCTCTGCCAAGCCCAGCCACAGGTCCCTGCTCTGCCCCCAGCCCCAGTGCCATGCTCCAGAGCCAGTGCTGCCCCCATAGAGAAGAGACCAGCTCTGCCCTACGGACCTGTCTTCTCCTCAGGACACAGGAGAGAACCACTGCAGCTCTGCGTTATGTTAATGACCTCACCACTTGTGGTCCTGGCTCAGGACCAGCGTTGCCACTCAGCCTGGTGCCTGGCAAAGCAACCAGCCCCTCGGCCTCCTCGCACCGTCCAAGCTGGATGAAAAAATTCACTCGGTGTCCCGGTTTTTTGCTGTTTCTGCTTTTTCTCTGTCACCCAACAGGGAGATTTATGTAAGGCTGAGGTCATCACATCATGTCGGGAGCAGGCTGGTGGGGGGCACAGCGGGGCCACAGGGTCTCAGGGATGTGAAGAGCACAGCGTGGCCAGCAGCACACCCAGTGCACCCCTGGCCACCCGGTGAACACCCAGCAGAGTCTTCTGCCCTGGCAGGGGTGTTTGATAACTGCAGGGCTTGTTGACAGGGAGCACTTGCCACCAGAGCCTTGAGAGATGCACCCCGTGGGCATGGCGTGTTCCACAATTAAAGTCATTTTTTTGCCAAGTGGAGTGTGGACAAGCATCTTCAGGGCTTACACCACTGCAGTAGGAGAGTTTCACCCTCTGCTTGGGCCCGTGGAGGAGAAGACCGTGGTCAGCCTGTCAGGACAGGTGAACTCGTGCTGGTGCTGCCTCTGCCTGCAGCACAGGACCCCTCAGACCCTGGAGCTGCAACAGCTCCCACATGGGCGGGCTTAAGCATTCTCCCCTCTAGCTCAGCCCTTACACTCCAGCCTCATGTCCTGCATCAGACCTCGAGCAAAACCTGTCCCTTCTCTGGCTGTCCCCAGTGCAGCCAGGTGGGGAAGAGGCCCAAGAAACACAACCTGTTTCTTGGGTACTCATGCAGAGGTGGCCATACTCTGCAGCTCCCTGCCAGTCTCCCCAGCAGGACCAGACCAGGATGCTGGCCAAGCCTTTCACCCCAGTGAAACCTGGGCGCCTGATGCAAGCACACGGGGATCTTGCTCTGCTGGCAACTTCCACTGTGTCTTTCATCAGCCGGACGCCTGCTCCAGGTCTGTGCCTTTCATCAGCAAAGGTCTTCGGAGGGGGAGTCCCAGGAGGTAAATACCTGGAATGTGCTGGGAACAGCTAATCCCGGGTTTGCCCTTCCCCGAAGGAGAGGAGGAGGGCAGGCGAGATGGGGCTGCAGAGGCTGGCTTGCTTCCCGACCTGCTCAGTACCAGCACTCGGCCACTGTGCCAGGGCAGCAGCTCCTCCTTGCTCTGTTCCACATTCATCCAGACCTGCAGGGACCATGCCTGTGCCTGTGTCCATCCAGACCTGCAGGGACCAAGTCTGTGCCTGCATCCATTCAGACCAGGGCCTGTGTGTGGTGGTTTGTCTGGTTTGTCCCCTTCTCTCTCACAAGGGGAAGGGGTTCCTGCCAAACCACTGGAGTTCTACCATCAAACACATCCCTGCCATCACCATTTGATGTCTGATAAAGCATGCAGGACCCCCAGGTTGCTGTCCCTGGCTGAAGGCTGCTCAGCCCATGCTCAGCAGGCTGGGAAGTGGCAGGGAGGCAGGAGGAGCTGAGACCTGTCAACCCTCCTGAGCTCCTGGCAGAGATCTCCTGCGCAGCAGCACCAGGCTTGGTCTGAAACACTCTGGTGAGGTGCCAATGTCTCAAGCCAGTGCTGGGGGTCAGGAATTTGTAGCCAGAGGGCAGAGGATCCAACTCGAGGGTGGCCAGAGCCAGCTCAAATCACCCCAGGCTACAACATGGAGCACATCCTCGAACTCAGCTGCGGAGGAGTGCCCACGCCTGACCCAGCTTGCCTCCTTGTGACAAGCAACCACCAACACTGGAGTCACAGCCTGACACCTCCTCACCTGCAACCTCCAGCCCTGCGCTCACCAATGCTGAGCTCTTCAAGAGCTAATGGCCTGCTCTAAAATACCCCAAAACATCTCCCTGGGGTCAGCAGCCCAGTCTTTGGGCTTCATGGGGTGACCAGAGGGCCCACCTGCCCCAGGCTGCGCAGCCCATCTGGGCTACCAGGACCCGCTTTGTGACCAATTCAGCTTTTCCAGATGGCTGTTTCCATTCCCTATCCAGCTCCCCACCAAGCATGGATTGGTTTTGGGTAGGAAATGTTGGATTCCTTCTTTGCTTCCAAATCTGAATGTCGTTTTCTCTTGTGTGTCTTTTGTTTTTGTTGTTTTGGATGTGGAAAGTTCCCAGCGTTTGTCTGCCTTGGAGACCAGGCGGGGAAGTGAAAGCAAACACTGTGCTCAGCTGAGAGCGAGGAGGCTGGAGGAGCTGGAAATTTTAAGCACAAACCAACGCCAGGCACTTTCCACATCTTGGGCTGGCCCTTGGCTAAGCCTTTTGCAATGACCGGGCGTCTTTGTGCCGTCTCTTAGTTCCTCATTCCCCGCTCACTGTTTCCCATTAGATGCAGAATTCCCAGCCCAAACCAGAGCTGTCCCAGCCTGGCCCGGCCTGATGTGACCCACGTGTGGGAGCAGAAAGTTGAGAGTACCCCCAGAGGGATGTGGCCACAGTCCACCCTGGACCACGCACCTTGGTCTGCTCCAGGGAACAATGTCCAAACTCATTCTGGTTCTTTCCTCTCTGCCCTGTCTTATAATCAACACAAGGACCAGCCGAAACACCCTCTCACCCTTCCCAATCCCCCCCACAGTTCCCAGCTTTGTCCTGACCCTAGCTGCTGCTTCTTCTCTCCTCCCACCCTTGGTAAACATGACCTGGTGAACATCTGCCTGCCTCCAGAGACGCCAGGCACCTTCATGGGCATTGGTGTCTTCAGAATGCATCTTGGAATGCCTCTGGCCCAAATTTTATAACGATCAAGGTCCAGTAGAACTCTAAGGTGTACATTTTGTCCATTGAAATATCTTGGATCCCCTTAGTGCAATGGAGACACAACGACCCTGTGGTGCTCCCCTTGCCAGGCTCTTTTTAACCAACCAAACATGATTTCCTGCTCTCACTCAAGTTGCCTGAGGGACCTCTCGATGCTGCACCCGAGGTCTGGAGAAGAACACTCCTTTCCTCGCTGGGAAGGGGGACAAAACCTTAGGTGCTTCCCCTTTTTCCCCAGCGGGTACCTGCTGGGAACATCAGGAGTGAGGAGCGAGGGGCTTTCCTGGGAATAGGAGCAGGATTCACAAGACAGATCATAATGATGCAAATGCAAACAGAAAGGACTGCAGAGGCAGGTGCCTTCTCCCTGCACCAGCCTTTCACAAATGGTGGCAGTTTTGGGTGGGAAATACCATGGTGAGAAGCAGCCCTGGACCAGCCTGGTGTAAACTGGTGGGCCCCACAGAGAATCATCCAGCAGCATCCAGGCCCCTCCATGGGCACACTTCCATCCACACAGCCTCTGTGTCCTCCTCAGGGTCTGCACAGCCCCGTCACTCCTGTTGCAGAGGCAGGGAGCCAGGAACATACATTTGTCCCTGGCAGGACAGCGCAGCCCTCCTAGGCAGTGGGTGCCTGCCCGGGGTGCTCTGTGCCCGCTGGGCCCATCACCGTGCCCGTGGCCGGTGCCCACGGCCGCCAGCAGCTCAGGCTCGCTGCTCACCAGCCCCAGATAATTATAGCTCAGCTGTTTATATACCCTCAGCCCCAGGCGCAGGAAGGAAGGCTGGCAGACTCGCTCCACGTAACAGGGCTCCCCACCCCCTTCCCACTTCCCCCTCCCACCTGCACCCCCGCGTGTGAATTCAGCACTTGTGACAGGACACCACAACACTGCTCTGTTTTCGGAGCTGGTTGCAGCCCACAGTTTCCCCTTTCTGCCATGGGCTTGGGCTGGAAGGGCCACCCTAGGACCCTGCTCTAGGCTCTCCACTGCCACCCAGCTCTGGGCACGGCTTCCCCCTCTCTGCACCATTTGTGGTCACCTCCCGCATCCCTCAAGCTGGCAGATGCGTGGTCCCACAGCTTGTCTAGGGATGTGGAGACTCATCCCTGGCCCCTTGCATGGCTGAACCATGCAGGACCTCCGCAGGCTGGGAGGTCCAGCAGCCTGCACTCATCTCCGGAGCCTTGGGTTCCACTGAAGCACCCAAGGGTGGTGGGTCAGCATGTTCCTTCTTCACACAGGTTGGCCACAGCATTTCTGTGCCAGTCCTTGCACCCTGGCCTTGTCTCCCAACATATGGCATGGGCACGGTCATGGCAATGCTGTCCCATGTGCCAGTAGCCAAGCAGGACCAAGCAGAGTGCAAGGGAACCCCTCCCGAGGCATGGAGACACCACCAGCCATCGCTGCAGAAGGACAGCAGGGGAGCTGCCCTGTGCCAGGCGGGATTTGGGGTGGTGCCGGAAGGGGGTGCACAGCCATGGTGGGGGACAGGAGCAGATTCCCTTGCCCACCCCACAGAGTGTGGCTGCAGGTGATGACCCAGCATAGCTTGTTTGGCTGTGGGGACGGGAACGGGACAGGCTGTGCCTGCCCGGTGCTGCCGGGCTGGGCCGGCCAGCTGCGGCTGAGCCAGCGCCTTCTGTGTTTGTTTGGGCTGTTAGATAACTTCGAAAGCAGAAGCTGGAAGGGCTGGCGGCTGAACAGTTTGTTCTTTCTGACTTCCACACGCTGCTGCCTCAAACCACAATGCCTCCCAGGGCCCTGCCGCGAGATGCTTCAACCACAGCCCAGCTGTGCCCTCTCAGACAGCCGCCGTGCCCACTGGTCCCCATCCTGCAGCATGCCACTGAAGCTGCCTCCAGCACATCTGTCCTCTCATAGCTCTGCCTTCCTTCCCTGTGCCCTCCTTGCTGCCAGGGAAGGGGACAGAGCAGTGGGAATGCTTCTTTGCAGGGGTCTCAGCCCTGTGCCCCAGGCCTGGCCCCACAGTAAGGGGCTGCTGCCACCTCCCGGCCATGCTGCCAGCCCCATGGCGGGCTCAGGCTGATGCCCGGGCACCCTGTGGGCAAGGCTGGCTCTGGGCTGCAGCCTGGCATAGGGTGCACAGGGAAAGGAGCAAGGTTTGAACCTGGCTGTGCAACCCCTGGCCCCAGCACAGCCTTTATCTGCCCTACACGTAGCTGCTGTGAACTGGGTCAGAGAATAACGAAGGAGGGAGGACAGCAAGGCCACAGTAGCCGTGTGCCGGGAAACGTGCCAGCATGGTGTTGCCAGCAATGGGTTTGGGTTACCTTTGGGTGGTCTGTGGCTCCCTTGAGCCTTGTTTCTCCAGGCTGCTGGGGCTGCAGGACTCTGGTGTCACCCACCACAAGGGTCTTCACAGCACCTGAGCCCAAAGAGGCTGTCACTCCCCGGCAGAGCACGGTGCTGTGACTTGGTTTCCCAGCCACCAGGATGTGAGGACTTGAGGCACACAGAGCTCCCTGCCACGAGAGACCCTTCAAGGCTGCTCTGCGTCTTTGCACCTGGCCAGGGTGATGGTGATGGTAGCTCTGGGAGCTGCCCAGCTGTGCAGGCTGGGCACCCAGTATTCACAGCTCCAACATCCCCTCGGGGAGCACAAAGCCCATCCCATAAAGGGGACACCTCTCCTTGATCAAAGGAAAGGGTGCTTTTCCACAGCTGGGTATCAACGTCAGGCTTCGGCTCTGGAGACACACTCGGGCCACAGCTCCACTCTGCCCTGCCTGTGCCAGCAGCGCACCCTCCACCCGCTCTGCATGCTCCCAGTCCAGCATGGCAGGAACCGTGTGATGTTCTCTTCTTGCTGGTGACTTCCACCAGCTCCTCGGGAGCTCCTGGCAAGAAGACAAGAGGAGCAGGTGGATGCTGAACTAGTGCTAAGGTAGGAACAAAAACCCAGCCCACAGGATTTAAAACCGATGAGGTTAGTCTCCTGCAGAGTCCATTTCTCCAGCCTCAAGTCCCCTTGCTCCCAGCTGTGAAGCTCTTCCAAGAGAGACCCGAGATGCAGAGTGTTCTGGGCTGTCACTGCTGCAGGAAGGCAGAGATGCCTGGACTGCTGCCTCCAGGCTTGGAAGAGCTTCCCACAGGCAGGACATCCCCAGTGTGGTCATCAGAAATAGCGGTCCCCCTGAGGGACACGGTTGCTGCTGTGCTGGGGGATGAGGAGCAGAGCCCAGGATGTTCACTCACTGCTCTGCGCACTGTGTTGCTCCCTGGGAGGATCGAGCAATAGCACGGAGGGAGAGATAAGGCATCAGTGCTGCAGCGGGGCTCGCTGGGAGCCTCCTCTGCTACTCCGGGCCCACAGGTGCATTTGAGAAGAAGCAGAGAAGAGACTTCTGACAGCAGGAGCACTTGGCTTTGCTGTGTCTGTGGCAGGGAGAGCCCGGCAAGCTCTTGGCCACCTTAAGCAGGTTGCTCCTTACCCAGGGAACTGGCCTTGGCATGGCTCAGGAGGGTTGGGATGTGCTGGTTATGTGCTGGATCCACTTGACCAGACTCTGCAAATGAGCTTTTCTATAACTCTGCTTTCTGATTGCCTCCAGCGCCTTCCAAGGAAAAGCCACAGTCCCCCAGAAGCCTGCAGCCTGTTAATGGGCTGCAAGGAGCTGGTTGCCCAGTTACTCTGACAGGCTGCTCATTCCCACAAAGAAACCTTGCATGGCAGCACTGGATCCTCTGGATTAGACTCAGGTTCTCGCGAGCACTGTCTGCCCGTGCGGGCAGGGCCTGCAGGAGGGCTGGGAACTTGGTGGCTGGGCTGGCTCCCGGATGTTATTCTTAACTCCCAGTTCCTCTCTCATTTTCGTCAGGCAGCAACTGATTCTGCTGTTTGCTGGGCGACAAAGAGCCTTCTTTTTTTTTTCCCTCCGCTATTTCTAGGCTAATTTTAGGCTTTTCTTGGTGGGTCTTTGCTGCAGGCACTCTCAAAGGACTGGAGCAAGTGGCTAGCTTGGCATGCCCAGAGGAAGAGGAGGGATGTGCAGGGCGGGAGGTGCCAGGAAGGAGAAGGGCTTCCCGAACCGGACAGGGAAGGCACGTGCCTTGGAGCACCGGCTGCCCTGTGCTGCACGCAAGAGTCAGCTCCTCTGCTCACATGCAGCCGTGACGTGCAAGAGTTGGCCTTCCTCCGAAGGAGCCGTGATACCCACGTGTTCCCAATTGTGCCAGCAACAACCTTCAGCTCTCCAAAGCCCAACCAAGGGATATCATCGTTGTGGTGCCAGCAGGGCTGGAGGTCCTGAGCTGGTCCTGCTACAGCCCAGGGCAAGCTGAGGGTGCAGAAGAACAGACAGGGATGTCTGCTCAAGTGAAGCTGATGGGACAGGACCTGGGGAGATGGACAGGGCTTAAGATGCCCAGAGAAGGTCGAGCGTAGTTCTGGCAGCACACAAACTGCTGAATGGGGCCAGCAGAGCTGGGGTCAGCCAGTGTCACATTCAGGCTTGGGATAAGGATCAGCCCCTGTGGGACCCTAAGTGGGAGAGAAGAGTGTGAGGGGCAGGGTGCCCACCAGTGCTGTGGTGTACCACTGCCACGGCCAGAGCCTCTCCACTGAGAGTCCTGGTGGGGGTGACACTACTGTGTTCCTGCAACAGAGGACACAACATGAAGCAGCACATCCCAAAGCCCTTGCCTTGGCCGTGGTCAGGAGAAGGAAGCACTCTTTGGGCAACAGAGAAAGAAACAGCCTGTGCTTCATCAGGCACTGAAAGTCCAGCTGAAGTCTGGAGTCCTCAGATTGCAACACCCCCAGAAAGGCCATTTCATCCCAGAGGGACTGGGTCAGGACCCTCCTCCTGGGGCAGGAGGAGGTGGTGGCACCACGTGTAGCCCCACAGCCCTTTTTTTTCCCTAAGGAACTGCAAAACCCCAAGCTTCGTTGCAGCTCCAGGAAGCTCAGAAAGAGCCAGAGCCTGCTGCAGGGCAGATGTCCACCTTGGCCCTTGGCCAGCTCCAACCTTCGAGGCCATTACGCAGAGCCAGAGCCCCACCACCGCAGCTCGGCCAGGGCATTGCAAACCCTCCCACGTCACAACCCCAACAGTCCCAACCAGCTGGGTCCAGGAGCTGGGCTGAGGAGGTTTGTTTTTTGGCTTTATCAGGATCTTGCTGAGATCAGCTATGATCGCGGCAAGGGGGTCATATTTGTGCAGTGGTTTGTAAATGCAGATTGTTATGTAAGTGCTCAGGGTTACTCCAGAGCTTGGTTGGCCAAGCCTCCCCCGAGCGCATGTGCACAGCTCACTGCCATCCATGGGAGCTTCGTTACTGTGCTAGCTCGTTATCGAGGTGCACAGCGTGTGCGTGAGCCGCTGCAGCAGCGTCTGCCCGAAGGTGCAGAGGGCTGCGCGCTCGGGGCTGTGCCACACGCTCGCTGCACGCTCGGCCGGCAACGCTTACCCTCCGTTCGCTCCCAAGGAGGAGCCGCTCGCCCCGCTGCCCAGAGTGCCTGCGCTTGCTCCAGTGACCCAGCTCCTGAAGGTCGAGAGCTGGAGGCCGGGCTCGAGTCCCAGCTGCCTGTTTTTATTGATTGTCCTTATCATTGCTGGGAGAGAACACCATGTCCCAAGTATCCGGGGGCAGGACAGGGCTTGCTGCCTCTTCTGATGCCTTTTGCCCAAGCTCTGTCTCTCCCCAGTGGAGAATGCGCTGGCACTGGGTGTCCCGCTGCCTGCCCTTGCCTCTGCCTGCGAGAGCAAGCCACGACACCAGGGCTGGGGCCAAGAGCAGAAAGCGGCCTCTCCTCTGTTTCCAGCCATCTGCTGCCATGAGCAAACCACAGGCTTTCCCTTTCTCTTGCCCCCATCACCATCCAAAAAGCAGGTTCCTCGCACAGCATCAGACCCCAGCACTTGCCCCCTCCCCGAAAGTGCTCCCAGCAGGACCCTCGGCAAGAGCATCTCGTCACCCCACCGCTGCCTTGGCAAGGGTCTGGCTCCCACGATGCCCTGACCCTGCACCCACCCGCCCGGAGCCTGCAGGGCCTCAGGAAGGGCTGCGGGAGCCTGACCTGCCAGCAGTGCCCGCGCAGTCGGCGGTGATGCCCGGCCGGGCTGCACAGCCACACACACGGCACAGGGGAGCAGCCGGTACACGATGGTAGGAGCTGCCCTGGGCTGCGGGCAGCTGCACCCTGTACCTACAGCAGTCACTTGAGCGTGCAGTGAAACCCCAGTTAATCATTTTTATTCCTTCTATGGGCAAGACCTGGAGCAGGCAACAGGCAGGTGCCCTGCTGAGGCGGTTCTGGGTGATGGTGCTTGAGCACAACAGAGTCCTGGGGGAAACCTGTGAACCAGGAATTGTTTCTACCTAGTGGGAAAATCTGGCTTTGGGGGACTGCAAGCCTTTTTGCACAGAAGCAAAAGAAATCTTCCCTCCTCCTCCCCCACCTTCTCTCTGAGGCCGTGGCAAAGATGCCATCCCAGCTCTGCCAACGCTGCCATGGGTAGCACAGAGGGGAGCAGCCCCAGGGTAGCTCCAGCTCACAGGGGGAGAAGATGGTCCAAGCCAAGGTTCAAGAAAGGGAGAACAAAGATCTTCTCCTACCCCACCAGATACCCCTGATGGAAGCTAGGTCTCCTCTATGCCTGCCTTTGCCAGCAAGGACCTGCCATGCTGTGCCCCCTGCACTGCACATGGGCCACAGGATGCCCTGTGGGCACAACCCCAGGGAGGAGGTGAAGTGTCCAAAGCTTGGCTTGCTCCTCGATAACACCAGCTCGGTAATGACAGCAGTGACTCTGCACTACACGTTGCGCAGCACAGTCACAACAACGTGTGGCCAGTACAGTTACATACAGACAACGTGTGGCCAGTACAGTTACATACAGACAACACAGCAGCGGTGCCTTCCTGGGAAAGCACCAGCGCCCTGTCCACAACATGAGCTCCGTGTTCCCACTGTGTCTTCTCTCTCCAGGTGCTGGCTGACGTTTGGCTCCTTTGCCCACTGATGGGGGAGGAACTCAAGCTATGCCTTTCACAGGCAGGGCAGTAACACATCTCAGAGGGAACCACCAGCCCCAACCAAGCAGCTTTACATCTCCTGCAGAACAGTCACTGCACCCCAGAAGCACACAATCATCCCACAGCCTGCTGAACATGAGCGCATCCCAGTCCCTGAGAGGAAGCAGAAATGCCTCCATGGGACAGTTTTGTGTGGTGACAAACACTGACCACCCCCACACGTCAATCGCACAAGGGTTAACTCCCCGCGCTGCATCTGCAGCAAGCCCAGCAGTGCAGACAGAGCTTGGCGCCACACACGGGGGCTTCACACCAGGCTCTGAAACACTCTTCTAAGGGAACAGCCAGGATCTCTGTCACTTGGGTGACTTTAAATCAAGCTGGCCAAAGCACTGGAAAATGTATCGCAACAGTGTCCCAGAAGTGGCCCAGGGGATGTGGGGAGGAGAGCCCCACACTGCTCCAGAGCTCACTGCTCTTGGGAGCATGGAGCACCCCAGCTGGCTCCATCTGCATGCTGGTGGCTTCCCACATCAGGGTGTGGGGAAGAAGGCCTTTGGAAAGGGTCCTGTTGTGCCAGAGATCAGCTGCTAACGGTAATTTATAAACGTTGCCCCAAATACTTGGATATTCTTGCTGCCCAAGCAGCTGGTGACACCATGCTTGCTCGCGGCTATCGTCAGGGACACGCAGCCTCCCAAGCACCCTTTACACCATCAGCACGGTCCTGGCCCCTTGGGGACACTTTGTGGAAAGCCACATGTGGTGATGGCAGGGTTTGAAACGCTCTTTGCTTGCAGGTGCTGGGGCTGTGGGGAGCAGCACACACCAGGCTGCGATGGGGGACAGGAGCTGCCCAGGGACACATGTGGCACCCTGCACAGGCGCGCTGGCCAGGTCTGCACTGCCTGGCACGACTCTCGCCAGTCTCAGACCAGCCCCTGGAGAAGATCAGCCTTTGTTTACTGAGAGCTTTCTATGTGTCTGTTGAGAGCCTGGTGGGATCACAAGGCAGGTGAAGCGAGCTCCAGCTCCAGGACATTTGCCAGGCAAATTAAATGGGGCCCTAGCATGCTAATCACCACAGAGCAGCCAGCACGTGATGGAGCACACCCTTCTCCCACGACAAACCACTGCTCTTTGAGACATTTCCAACACACCAGAACACAGCAAGGCCGAGTTGATCCAGGCAGCCTAGAATGCCCTCGCAAGGGTCCTCCAGTCCCCCCAGGGCTCATGCAAGCAAGACCTGTATCGCTGCAAGGCAAGTCCTTGCGACAGGGACTGGACCAGCACAGGGCTCACCCCAGTTTGGCCCATGTTCTTGCAAAGGGAAAATTAATGGGTTGTTCATCATCAGGACACAAGAAGGGCCCCATGGTGAAGCGGGAGCAATTGGGTCCGCGTGGGGATGGTGGCACCCCATCTCTGTAAGGTGCCATCATGCTCTGGGCAACCCAACTACCCCTGGCCTTGACTTGTACCTGGGACAGTCCTTGCATGGCAGGATCGATAGGGCCAGACAGCGGCAGCTGGGACACCAGCAAATACATCTTTGCCTTGCTGGGGACAGTCCCCCAGTGAGGTCAGACACGCTTGCTGGAGAGGAATGGAAAATTCCTCTCACCGTGTGGGCACTCCCTGCAGCCCGAGCACATCAGCTGTCATCTCACAGGACTTGGCATGCCCCACAGTGTTTATCAACACCGTTTCGCAAGGGCCATGGCATGGCTTGGCAGGGGCACACAAGCCGCTTGGGCAACCAGCTCTACTGAAAGCCATCACTCTTGGGAAACAACCCTGCAGCCCTTGCTGGGCAGTGGGTCAGGGCTGGGAGTCCAGCACAGTGCTATCGTCATCGAAGTGGCCATCAGCACCTGATGGCCATCAGCATTTTCTCGCCCTTCCCAGCCTCCTGAATTCAGGCACCGAGCTCTGAGCTTTGCTGTTGGCCCCATCTCAGTCCTGCGGACACACACAGGGCTGGCCTCCCTTGCTTGGTACCCATCACCCAACTACCAACAGAAAGACTGAGAGTTTAGCACTACTCCCACCAGTTTCTTCCAGCCTCCCCGCCTGCCGGCCTCTAGCTGTGTTACTAGGCTGTTAAGCTCTGCACTCTGGGATGCTCCATCTCACGCGACTCTCCCCGCACACCCTTAGCATGCACACAAACACGGGGCAGTGCCAGTCTCCAAGGCACTGTTCAGCTCTTGGTTCCATGGAGCAGATACCAGCTCCATCACCCACTCCCAAGTGAAATCTGTGTCCAGAGCTCCCTAAACCTCCAAACACCTCTCCTTGGCTTTGGTTGTACCTGGTAGGGTTGTAAATGACCTCAGTATGCTGGTGCCCAATTGCCCAAGGTGTGCTGTTCCTTCTCCATAGGAGAAATGGCCAGGGTAGAGTTACCCTGCTCCCTCCAAGGGATTTAGAGGAATAAGCAGGAGCAACACCATGAATATGGTGATAACATCTGGCTGAGGGCTGCCTTGTAAGCATGGACCAGGTGGCTGCTCACTGCTTGAGATGACACAGGCCAGCAAGGCCAGCCTGTCCCCAGCTAACTTCAGATATGCAGAACTGGCACAAACAGTTCCCTCAGGCAGGGAAGGAAGTGGGCACATCTGGATGATGCTGGCTGGGCAGGACAGGGGACATGGAGCTGCAGGCAGGCCAGCCCTGGCATCCAGTGTTGACCCTGCCATCGCCCTGGCTGGTGCTGGAGATGGCCCATCCTGCCCCATGGTTGTGACTCCAGGTGGTCTCCGGGAGAGTGTGGGGAAGGCAAGTGCCAGGAATGGTGTCTGCTCTGCTGGAGATGCCCTGGAGCCCAGGGAATTTCTTAGGCGTTCCTGAAATCTCGAGACACACCCCAAAGTCCTGCTCAAGTGGGAAGGGGATGGCGGGTTCACAGGGTGGGTGGCAACCTCCCTGGGTAAAAAAGCAAAGTGTGACCACCCCCCCCAGCCCCTCAGAGGGGCCAGCAGCTCCCCTTGGCAGCCTTCCCCAGCAGCCAAAGCCCCTTGCAGTGGGGCTGGGGGTGCAGGGACCGAGGGTGGGGGTTCCTGGAGTGGGGACCACCCAGAGCAGGCAGCAGGCTCCTGAAGTTAGCACCACACAGACCCTTCCCCAAATGTCCCAGCGCAGCTGGAGCCGCGGTGGAGAGCTGGCTTCGTGCAGCCCAGCCAAGTTCGTGGGAGCAGAGGCATGCATAAACATTTTGCTTAATCACGAACTCGGAGTGAACACAGTGTACTCTGGCTCCATGCAGCGGGAGCAGCTGCGGCCCCACAGGCCAGGGCTGGGGATCCAAACGGTGATGGCGGAGCGACCTCCCGTGGCACAGCCCCGGCCCGGGGTGCTCAGCACCATTGCCGCTGTGTCAGCGGGCACAGCAAGCCCCAAAACACCCATCTGCCCCGTCCCGCTGCCCTGCTCCAGAGGGAAGCTGTCCCTTGCTGCCAGAAGCTCTGTTTGCATCCAGGAGGACAATCCTACCAGCAGCTGCACCATGCGAGGCTTGGTCTGGCCCAGCCCTCACACAGTCGGGCTGGGATTGAGGTCGGCTGGGGAGAGCTTTGGCTGCAAAACCCATGGCTGCTCTGCCAGTGGGTCTGCCGTGGTGGCCCCACAGCCACGTTTTACCCAGACCTCTGTGGCAGCAGGGCAGCATTCCCACAAAGAGGACTCCCACAACAGGCAGGGAATGCCCATCAACCACCCTGCCCCATAGTGACAGCCTGCCCCATAACCAGGCAGACCTGCAGCCATCCCAAGCCTCAGCCAGATGGTGGGGATGAGGTGCCAGGACCCCACTGCTCTGGGCTGGTGGGTCATTACGGGGTTTTCCTGCAGGAACTGTACCATCACATGTGTCTGGGGGACCTGCTGTGACCTGTTGGGGTGATGAGCTGGATATCCTGACAGCCTGGAAGCTAGCAAGGGCTCACTGCAGGAGAAGACAAGGACTTGAAGAGTCAATGTGGGATGCCTCTTTCTGAGAGCTGTTAGCACCAGTTGAATAAATAATGCAGTGAATAAATCAAATATTGTCTTGTCTCAGTTGTGGCTTGCTCCAGGCTTCTCCTGGGTGTAGATCCTGGTAAGAGCTGCAGGAAACTGAGTGAGCTGGCAGACACAGCCCCTGCTTCTGTGGAGGGAGGGAGATGAAGCTGGAATCCAGTCCCTGCTCCCCTGGACAGGGAAAAAGAGCCACTCTCCATATCTCCAACTGGAACTGGAAATGGTGTCACGGTGCCCACAGCTCCAGAGCCCAGCCAAGCCCAGGGCTTCCCTCCTCACACTGACAGTGGGGCCACCGCAAAGCAGGGGCTGCACCGTCCCCACGGGGACCTGGCAGCGGTTCAGTGACAGCCAGGGCTGCCAAAAGTGCTCCCAATGTCGCCATAAAGAGCAGGGTGTTCTGCATCCTGTGGGGACTGCAGGGTGAGCACGGGCACCATCAGCACAGGGGACAGCTTCCCAAACACCTCAGCGAGCTCATGGACCAGGAGATGTCCTCCAGTGCTGCAGGTCAGGTTTATCTGTGCCTCTGCACAGGTCAAGTCCAAGTGCACCAATGAAGTCCATGGCCTTTCCCATTACGAGAGTGTTCCAGGCACTGCCTCTGCAGAACGAGTTCAGCAGCCCAGCACCTGTGGTTGCCCCTCCACGCACCCAAGGAGCCTCGAGTGCCATCCTGGGCAGCCCAGGGGCCTCCGGGTGCCCTTCTCTGCAATGCCAGGGCCTGCAATCACTGCCCGAGAGCAGGGCAAGGCAGGGTGAGAGCCCTTTATCTGCAAACCCTGGGTGTCGAAACCCGGGTGGAACACCAGCCTGGCTCCTGGCCAGCTCATGGAAACGCAGAGCACAGCATCCCTCAGTGGCGGGTCTGGCTAAGAGCATGCTCGGAGGAACTGCCTTTAGACTTCTGAGATAGCTGGGAAGTAGGCACCGGAGCTGTTGTGTTTAAATCTGAACCTTTAAACGTCCCTTCCCTCTTCCCTCTCCCCAGCGCTGTTCTGCACAAAACCCTGTTTCCTTATGAAGCTCTAAGGGAGAGTTTTAGAAGACTCGTTTTTGCAAAGGGAAGAATTGCGCCGCCAGGCTCTTTTTCCTTTTCGATTTCCAAAGAGGTACTTTTCTGCACTGGTGAGGATCCAGAGCGGCTTTGGTGAGCGTGGTGAAGCAGTCAGCACGGAGCACAGTTGATCGGCACGCGTCTCTGCTTCCCACCAGCCCCACGCTCTGACCCCGAGCCTGGTCCATGGGTTCCTGGACAATTACTGGTTAAAACTGGGAATAATGACAAGCCAAAACCAGGAGAACAAGACCCTGGATCATATTTTTCTCCTAAACTGGCCAATGCCCCTTAGGAAAGAGCGGTGGGACAGGTTCAGCTGTGTGAGCTTCGCTGCTCCTTGCTGCTCCTCCCTCATTGTTTCCCAACCTCCTTGCTCTTGGCTGTTTGTATTTTAATCAGATGGGAATTAACTGGCTTCTTAGTGTGCATATGGGGGGTGTTTGTCTCTTAGGTTGGCTCTGGTATCTGAAAAGAAGTCTTAATCATTACGACCTTGCGCTTCCAGATCTCAGTGCTTTACTTCTAGAGCACCTTCCTTCCCATTTTTTTCTGTTTTCCATGGAAATGAAGCTCCACTGGGCTCCTATGGTGGCTGCTGTCTTGGCTCAACTCCCGGGTAGCTCACCAGCTTGACCTAATGAGAAACAGCGCGAGCTGCTATCTGGGGCAGCTCTGGTGTGCGGCGTGGTCAGCAGGGACACGGGGAGCTCCGGCCAAGTACCTGGCAGCTGGTCTGGGAGGAATTTCAAAGCTCCGCTCCTGAAAGTTGAAAGACAAAGATTAAGGGAGACACGTGGATGCCAAGGCTGGGCTGCTGAGGCTCCGGAGCAGCAAAGGAAGCAGAGCCAGCACAGGAGCGGTTCTGCTCACCCCCCTCAGTGCCAGCACTCGTGCAGGGCTTGGAGCGGGGGTAGGTGGCAAATCCAGCAGGAGACTGCGGAAAAAAGAATGACAAAAGCAGATCCGCGATCTCGCCTCCTCTCACCGGCTGTTTGACTGCAAATACGCGGAAGGACGGCGGTGTGAGCAAGGCCGGGTGCTGCTCAGACACCCGCTTCCAGCCCCGATTTCCCGCCGCCGTCGGGCGGTCGGTGCTTGGCCCTGCGAGCCGCCGCCGAACGTCTCCGCGCCGGTGCCGGAACCAGCGAGTTACGGGCGAAGCCCGCGGATGAGGCTCCGTTGGAACGCGAAGGAGCGGGGCGGCCGGGCGGCACCCGACACCCGCAGCGCCGGCTCGGGGCTGGGCCCCGGGCGGCCTCGGGAGGAAGCGGAACCGTCTCCCGCTCACCCCGGCTCGGGAAGCGCCGCGGGCAGGGCGGCGGCACCGGCACCGGCACCGGCACCGGCACCGGCACCGGCCCCGGCAGCGGCCCCGGCAGCGGCGGCG
>JAVSBS010028189.1:0-18174 GCA_033124195.1 Coracias cyanogaster | reverse complement strand
GGGCCACCCGTACCTGGCTGCCACCCCACCGGGCCGGGCCGCCGCCTCGGCCTGGGGGCGAGGCCGGGCTCGGGCCTGGCGGGGCTGGCTCCTCCCGGGCCGGCGCTGCGGCCTGGCCCGGCTCTGCCGCCGAAGAACCCCCGCTTTGTCCGCCCCGCCGCCGTGGAGCCCAGCCTCCCGGCCCCCTGCCCCGGCCCTCCCAGCGCCCGGCCTCGGGCCGGGACCCCCGCCCCGGCTGCGGGCCTAGCGCAGGCCGCGGGCCCGGCCTCTCCCGGCGCGGGGGAGGCAGCGGCCGCGGCGGCTCCTCCTGTTGCAAAACTCCCCCGGCGCTTCCCCTTCCACAGCCCGGGACCGGACCTGCCGCGCTCCGGGCACCGCCGGGCCGGCCGGGGCGGGGGCAGCGCGGGGCCCGGGCCGGGGTCGCCGCCGGGCTGATCTCTGTGTCTCTCCCCCTCCCTTCTCTCTCAAGTCAGTCGGATGAACGGTCTCTGCAGGCCCGCTCAGCCGGCCCAGGTTTTTCCCGCGGGGGGGTGAGTATCCTGCTCGCTCCCGGTGGTACCGGGGGGGTTGGTGGGTCTGGGAGGCCAGGTTTGTCCCCGGGCGTCCCCATCCCCTGTGTGACGTTCCTCCCCCCCCCATTTTTTAAAAAAAATTTTTAAATTTCCTTTTTTTTTGGCTGATTAGTGCCAAGGCCGAGCTAAGACGGCCCAGGCCGCGGAGTCCTGGGGGTGCGGGGCTGCCCGTCCGGGGCTCTCGGTTCCCCGGTGAGTCGGGGGGAGCACTGAGGGGGTGTACCCTAGTCCCGGCCACCTCCCGAGACCCCAGCAGCGCCCGGCCCCGCGCAGCCTGTGGCTGGGGGACACCCCTGGGATGAGGTGACACCCCTGCGTGCCAGGGTTCAGCCCTCGGCTGGGGGGGTCTGTGCACCCCGTCGCCCCCCGGGTGTGGCGGTGGGCCCCGGTGTCGGTGGGACGTGCCTGGCAGTGCCCGCAGTGGAGCTGACTCGGTCGGGCATCAGGTTACGGGAGGCACCGTGGCTGCTCCCATGGGTGCCCCGGCCGGCAGCGGGCTCACCCCCGGGTGCCGGGGACCCCCAGCAGGGTGGGGGGTGGGGGACACCGCCTCTCCTCCCTGCCCCCGGCGGCCTTTGCACTGGGGCGGGGAGAGCAGCACCGGCTGCCAAGTCCTTCCCGGGACAGCCGGGAGGGTGCCCGGGCCGCCTGGGTGCCAGCGGTGGTGGGGGTCGGCGGGCTCCCCCCGCCAGGAGCGTCGTGGCACGGGGCGGGGGGGGGGGGACACACCGGAGCTGCTGCCTGCCCTCCCCGGTAGGCGTCTGTGGCGTGGGACCCGGCACCACCGTCAGGAACAGGTTTGGCCGGCCGGGGGAAGCGCTTAGTAGGTCAGCCGGGGTGGAGACGGGCCCGGCTGACGCCGGGGTGCCGCCGGCCCACCCAGCCCCCCGGAGCTGGTGGTGCCCTGGGTGCCAGAGAGGGTCACGGGCGCCGGTGCCTGCGTGTATGGGGTGCCCGACCGGGCTCTGCGGTGTCACCTCACGGCGGGCAGTCCTGCCGGTGGGCACGACACTGTGGGGAGGCCCTGCTCCGCAGGGCACGGGGACCTGCCCTGGCCGGGCGGCCTGGCAGTGCTCGCCCTCTCCCCGTGCCCTAGTAGGGCAGGAGGGGGTGGCTGAGGGTCCGTGTCCTGGCGCGATGTTGTCCCTGGGATATGGCCAGTGTCCGGCTTTACGCCGAGGGGCTGGAAGTGCCCCGTTTTTGGGGTTAGTGGGAACAGGAGACAGGTGCCTGGGGTGCTGCTTGCCTCTGGCTTACGCCTGCTGGCCCTGTCCCCACAGATAGCGAGGGGATCCTTATGCACAACCCCATGAAATGAACAAAGCTCCACAGCCCACAGGAGGAGCCCCGACAGCCCCGCACCCTGCCCCTTCTCCCGGACTGCCGCAGGTAACCAGCCCCTTCTGGGTGGGGGGGACCCAGCCTTGCCGCCTCCCTTTGTGCCGGGGGGCGGCGGTGCCATCTCCTTCCCTACCTCCCTCCAGCCAACGTTCCCACCTGGTCAGACGGCACCTGTGGTTTTTAACCCGGCACCGACCTCACAAATGAATACGCCTTCTCAGCCGCGCCAGGTAAGGGCTTTGCCCCGGGTTGGAGGGGGTGATGAGGGACATCCAGCAGCTTTCTGCCTCCTGGCCGAGCGGCCCCCACTGCTGCGGTGCCCAGGGGTGCAAGGAGTCCCGTGGAGCCCCTCGGGGCCGGCACGCGCCTGCGAGGGGGAGTGCGCCCGCGTTCCGGACCACGACTGCTGCCCCGGGGACCTCCTGGCCCTGGGGTGGGGGGGCAGACACCTCTGGCCAGGGATGCCCACCGAGTGACTGCTCTTCTCTCCTTCCTCCCCTGCCCCAAACCTCCCTCTCCTCCTCTCTCAGTTTCCAGCAGGGCCTCGGGCTATTCACCAGCAGGTACTAACCCGCTTCTCCCACCCCGCATGCCGAGCACCCTGCCTGGACACTGCACAGAAACACCCACCCTAATGGCATGAAGGGGCCGGGGGGCATGTGGGGACCCCAGAGCTGAAGGAGGGCTGGTCTGGGGAAGGTGGGAGACACCTGCTTGACTTTGGGGGGGGTTTCCCTGCAGTGTCTTCCTCAGTTTCCTCCTTGCATGCAGCCTGCAGCATGTGGCTGTGCCTGTGCTAACCTCAGCCTAGGCTGCTGCTTCTGCTTGTGCCCTTCCTCATCCTCCTTTTCCTCTTGCTCCCTGCTTTGCGGGAGTCTCCCAAGGCCCTGTGGTGCCTTGCAAGGCTCTGGACCTCCATCAGCCCTCTTGTGTGGAGGAGCTACTGGGGACCCATCTGGTGATGTCCCTGTGCTGGCTGGGAGCCCCTCAAGCCCTGTCCTGCCCCTTGTCGGGGTCCCTACAGGGGACCCCGGTGGATTTTGGATGTGGGCACCGTGCAGAGGGCTCCCCAGCCTCCTGTCCCATCCTCTGCCAACCCTGCATCCAAGCTCTGTCCCAGTGCGGGTAACTCCTGTCTCTCTCTTTCCCCTTTTCCCTCTGTATGCGTGCGCTTGCTAACAGGGAGGATTCAGGTCTCTTCAGGTAACGCTTTCTCCTTGCCCCGGGGTGGGTGCGCGGACCCTTCCTCGCCCGCCCGCTGCTGGGCTTGAGCCGCAGCTCCCCGGGATGCTCCTGCCCAGCCACGAAGCCGGGTCGGGATGGACGGCATAGACCGGGGGGTGCGGGGGGAAGAGCCGGCTCTCCCGGCAGCCCGGCCCTCGGTCTCGGCATGGCGGGACTACAGGTCCCATCATTCCGTGCGAGCTCCGGGAACCGGTGCGAGGCACGCCGGGACCTGCCGCCACCGAGCTGCGTGCGGCCGTGGCCGGCTCCGGGCGCTGGAGCTGCCGGCCCCGGTCGGGCTGGGAGGGGGTCGCGCTGGGCATGAGCTGGGTCGGGTGGACCCAGGCAGCCCCGCAGGTGTGTGGGGACAGGATGGTGCGGGGCAGGGGGGGCTGCATCCCAGCAGGGGGGTTGGGTGGGGGGTGTCTCCCCTCGCCCCGCATCCCCCCAGCTGCTGCCCTCTCCCCGTGCCCAGGCTGGCCTTTTTGGGGTGATGGGCGCTGCCAGGCTGCTCCCTGTGGCGTGGGGCGGGAGGGGGTGTCCCAGCCTGGGCGTGTTGGTGCCGGGTCGGGGTGCTGGTGCTCCGCCTGACACCGTGCCCCGTCTCTCCCCAAGCATTTCTACCAGAACAGGGCGCAGCCTCCCGCCAGCACGTCCCGCGTGCCGAGTAACACGACGGCCCGGCCCGGCCCCCCTGCTCATGTGTATCCGGCTGCTTCCCAGGTGATGATGATACCCTCCCAGATATCCTACACACCTTCCCAAGGAGCCTATTACATTCCCGGACAGGTGAGGGCCGTGCCCGGGCTCTGCGGGAGAGGGGTGGGGTGGGCACCGGTGGGGGATGTTGCCCGAGGTTGTAGCCCGGGTCTGTTTTGGGAGGGCAGAAGGGTTCCGCCAGGCTCTCTGAGCACCCACTGATTGGAGCAGGGTGTCGCCCGACTCTGTAGAGAGGCGGCAGGCAGCGCTGGTCCCACTCCCCAGCAGCCCCCCAAGGCGCCTGGTGCCCACTTTGCCTGTGCCCTGTTCCCCGTCCCGATGCCCAGCTGGTTCCCAGGCAGGTTTAGGGGTATGTCAGTGGTTTGGGGGTACATCTGTGTGCCACAGGGGAGGTGACTGACCTTTCTTCTTCTCCCGCGTTGCAGGGTCGCTCCACGTACGTCGTCCCAACCCAACAGTACCCGGTCCAGCCCGGCGCCCCTAGTTTTTACCCTGGAGCCAGCCCCACAGAGTTTGGGACTTACGGTACAGATTGGGGGGGAAGCTGACCCACTCCCTGGTGCTCTTCCAGCCCCAGCACTCCCCCCCTTTTTTGCTCCCCATGGCTCCCTGCAGCCCCCTGCACTCAGAAGCCAAGCACAGACTCCTTTGCCTTTGCCAGCTCGCTGGGGCCGTCTCTGTGACAGGCTGTTTTGGGGTGCAGGAGATGTTACCCATCTCCCAGCGGCACCGAGGGGTTTGCATCGTGTCCCACCGGTCCAGCTGCCCCCGCCCTTTTCCAAATCGGGGCCGTTTAATGTTTAACTCTCCTGGCTGAGGGCTGGGGCAGACTTTATCCCCTGCTCTCCCTCGCTCGCCGTCAAGGTGGTGAGCAGTTTTGTGCTTGCTGACTCCCCCCCAGCTCCCTGCTCCCCGAGGAGTCGAGCCGGGGTGCTGGGGCGCTCCGTGTCTGCCCTCTCCCGGCGCTGGGGAGCAGTGGTATGAGCAGCCCCCCCCTTCTTCCCCCGGCTCACATGTGGCCACCCGGGCTGTGACTATATTTAGGCTTGGTTGGTCCGGGGAGGCCCAGCAGACACAGAAATGTGAGCCGAGGCCTGCAGCCAGGCCCCGGCACGGCAGCAAACTGTAACCGGGGCAGAGATGGGCTTCTCCTGAGGCAGGTATGTGCCCGTCCTCCCTCCCTCCCTCTTGTCCCAGGGCCCAGCTGGCCCCTCAGAGGAGGGAGGTGGCCCCAGGCAGCGGCTGACTCCCACGCTTAGGCACAGGGCACGGCCGCTCCTTCGCGCCTGGCGCTGGGGCATCCCCAGGGTGTCTCTGCGGGGTCCCAGGATGGATTTGCCTCCTGCCTCCACTTTGGGGCTGTGGCTGTTCCCAGGGGAGCTGGCAACAGCGTGCCCCTTGCCTACAAGACTGCCTGGGTAGCCTGGCATGGCGTGTCCCTCAGCGGGTGAGACGGGACAGCCCTCCTGGTCCCCAGGGCTGGGCAGCTCGAGGTCTCCCTCCCTTGCCCCTCGCCTGGCCCATCGGAGGGTGCAAGGCCTGGCCGGTGCCCCTGTGTCCCCCCTGGGCAGAGAGAGATCCCTGGCTCAGGGACAGAGCAGTCACCAGAGCACCTTGGGTCCAGGCTCAGTGCAACCAGGAAGGTGCTGGAGCCGGAAGGGGCTGGGGCCCAGCTGTGCCTGTCTTTCCCCCCCCGCCACCCATATCCCCATGGCAGTGCTCTGGGGGTGATGCTTGCGGATGCCCTGGGAGGAGCCACGGTCTGTGCCAGCCCTGGATGGGGTCCAGCTCTGCCTCCAGCCCCTGGCACAGCTCCCTCCTCTGGTCTGGGCTCCCCCGGGGGCTCGGGGAGCCCAAACCCCTGGGACTGGGTGTGAATGGAGGGTGCGGATGGGGCTAGCTGGTGCCGCCCTGGGGCTGGTGCTGGCCCCGTGGAGATAAGGACACCGGCAGGAAGGCGGCCGCCCGTGGAGCCGGGACGCCCGTACCGAGCATGGCTGAGTGTCCTGGCAGGGCCGTGGGTGGCGGGGAGCTGGTGGGCATGGCAGGTGCCCGCAGGGCCATGGCTGGGCGTGGGGGTGGCGCGGGGACGCTCTGCTTCACGGGGAAGGAATTCGGTCAGGCCTGTCAGGCGGGTTGGGACGATCCAGGCCGGATGCGATGGGGGTTCACTGCAGAGCGGCGCGGGCTCCCCAGACTCCCGACGGACCCCTGTGTTTGGAGGATCGAGGGGTCCCCAGGACAGGTTCAGAAGACCTGGGTTGGCCAATCTGACGCTCTCTCCTCTCCTCCAGCGGGTGCTTATTACCCGGCACAGGGGGTGCAGCAGTTCCCAGCGGGGGTTCCCACCGCCCAGGTCATTGTGAGCCAGCAGCCGCCGATCCCCCCGAAACGAGAACGCAAGACGGTAAGGAGCCGTCCGCCTCCCGGCACAGGGTGTGAGGGGAGCGGGGGCTGGCACGCAGGAGGGGACGGTGCCAGCCCCAGGTGCCCGTGGCACACAGGGTGGGATGTGGTGCAGCGTGCCGGGGAAGGGGGGCCGTGCCCCGCTGGTCTGGGGGGCTCAACGAGGGCACCAGGGTGTATGGTGGGTGCTGGCGACCTTGGCTGTCCCGGCGGGCAGCGTTGTGCTGAGTCACGGCTCCCGGGGGGGCGGGGGTGCCGCGGCTGCCAACTGCTGTCTGCTCCTGGAGATGCCGGCACTTGGAGGCCTCGTGCGGGGCCTATTTATAGCGGGGAGCCGTCCGGCTGCCGGCATGGCCCCACACCCGGGGGCCGGGGGTGCCAGGAAGGGGGGATGCTGGCATTTCCTCGGCGGAGGGGCCTCAGTGTCCCCCAGGCTCTGCTCCTGCTGCCCTGGGAGTAGGTCATGTTTGAGGATGGGGAGAACAAGACTGCTGCCTGCATTGTGCCCCTCGCTGCAGTCCCAGACCGGCGTGTCCCCCCGACTCACCCCCAGCAGCGTGCCCTGCAGCTCCTGCTGTGCCCGTCGCGGGCACGGGGCCAGTGAGGCTGTGGGCATACGGGTTCTGCCTGGGGCGGCACGGAGCTTGCCATGACTTTTTTATGCCAAGGCTGGTCCTCTGTGCTGTCCCCAAGGTTGAGGGGGATTCCCGCAGCCCCTGTGCCCCTGTGGTGATGACTTGGGTTCCCTTGACCCCTGGAGGTGGGCACTGGCCTGGGGGCATGGTGTGGGCTCTGGCTGCCTGGCACAATGGCTCGCAAGGCTCACCTTGCCCCACGCTGTCTCTGCCCGCTGGGCATTGGGACAGGCTGGTGTCTGTGGGGCACTGTGCCCCATGGGGAGGGAGGTAGCACACCCTGGTCCCCAATGGGGGATGTCCTGGGGTGTTGGGCCCAGGGAAATGGGCTGGCCTGTGTGCTGTGTCCCCCGCCACGCTGACAGCTTCCCCCTCTGCCCTGACCCACGGACAGATCCGGATACGAGACCCCAACCAAGGCGGCAAAGACATCACTGAAGAAATCATGTCCGGAGCAAGGACCTCATCCACCCCCACCCCTCCACAGGTAAGGAGACACCCACCTCACCCCTGACTTGGGCAGCAGGATGTGCATGGAGCTCTGCTGACCTCCTTCTTTGCACCCCTCAGGCTGGAAGCGGTTTGGAGCCCCAGGCCAATGGAGAGACCCCCCATGTAGCAGTTATTGTCCGGCCAGGTAAGTGCCCTCGCCAGGGGTGGGTGTGCCAGCCAGCGCAGCTGCTGCCAGGCTTTCCGTTGTTGCCGCTGTGGGGTGCGAGACGCTAGCCCCACCATTCTCTGTTCACCTGGGGCTTGTGGCATCCAACGTTCTCTGCACTGCGGACCAGTGCCCCCCGGCTGGGTGCAGGATTGCTTATGGGGCTGTACACCCATCCCATCCATCCCCTGGACACTGAAGAAACCCCACTGTCCCTGTTGCCCGTTTAGGAGGTGGGTTGGCACATCTGTCCCTACCCACCCTGCTGACAGAGGGATCTCGGGGGGACACAGGGTGAGCGGGAGATTGGAGAGCGCCCCGTTAACATTGCCCGCCTTGCAGATGACCGCCCGAAGCCCACGCTGGTGGTGAGCAAGCCCGTCTCCCTGGAGCCTAGCAAGTCGGCGTCCCCGTCGCCTCCCCCACCCCTCATCCCCGAGGTGGAGCCTGTGGTGCTCCCGGACGTGACGCTGGTGCCAATGGAGCCCCCCGTGGATGCGGACACTAAAGTGGAGCTGGGCGAGGCGCCGCCCGACCCGCACAAGACGTTTAGCGCCATCACTACAGTGCCAGGGCCTGTGGAGTTGCCCCTTGTGCCCGCACCTGACATGGACACGGTGGCCGTGGAGGAGGAGGAGGAGGAGGAGGAGGTCGCTGTTTCCCTCCCGGAGCCCACCCCACAGGCACCTGTGCCCCTCGAGGTGCCACTGGTGCCCGTTGTCCCCCCGATGCCAGCCGTGCCCCCGGTGCCGGCCGCACCGTCGCCGCCACCCGTCGTACTGCAGGCCTCCGAAGCGCCCGCCAAACCCGCCTCCCCCAGCCCCCCGCCACCCCGGGAAGAGCCCTGCCCCGAGCCCCCCAGCGAGCCTGCCACGGAGGCCAACGGGGTCTTAGAGGAGGCGCCTGAGCCGGTCCCTGAGGTGCCCGTGTGCCAGCCGGTGCCAGTGCCCACACCGGTGCCCACACCAACCCTGGACTCCCCCATCGCCCAGCCTGAAGAGCTGTCCCTGCCCAACGGGGTGGAATGCCCCGGCAAAGCGGAGCCGAGCGAGGAACAGCCCGAGTCGGACGTCAGCCCCATCTCAGAGCCTGAGGAACCAGCCCAGCCCAGCACTCCTGCCTCCCCACCAGCAGAGGAGGAGGAGGAAGAGGAGGAGGAGGAGAGTGAAGGCCCTGGCGAGGCTCAGGAACGGAGCTCAAGCCCAGCCCCTGCCCCTTCGCAGACCTTGGAGGCGACCACACAAGGTGGGGGATGCTGGGCTGGGGCACGCGGGGTTGCGGGGTGCTCCAGGGTGGGTGGGTCACCTGGGTGCGGCGCTAGGTATGGAGTGCAGGGAGGGTATCAGAGAGGGCGATGGATTTAGGTGACCCTGGACATGAGGGTGTGCGGTGCGGGAGGGGGAACAGGGTGCCTGTGGATGGCAGGGTGGGGGGAGATGTCTGGTGTGTGCGTCCGTATGCAGGAGTACGGGGCGAGTGTAGAGGGGTGTACGTGTGGGTGCCCTGGGGCGTGGGGTGCCACAAGGGAAGTGTGTTTTACATGGGGGGCGTGGGGTGGGTGTGTTGAGGTTGTGTCTGAGGACTGTCCCCAGATGTTTGGCCACACTGAGGTGCAGAGGTGGCAGGGGAGATGCGGGGCTGTAGCTGTGTGGGGCATCTGGTGCAGGGGTATGCAAGGACATGGGGGTGCCCAGGGAAAGTGGGGTGCCCTGGGGATGCACTGGAGCACAGATTATGTTAAAAAAAAGATACTATTTTAAAGCAGCCCGCACAGGGTGCGGGTTCCGTAGGGTTACTGGGGGAGATGGGTACCCAGGGCGTGTTCATACGGAGCACCCTGTGCAGGACACGGGGAGCGGGGTCTGGGAGAGTGACCTGGGGGCAGATGTGCTTCTGGGGAGCACCTCTGTGTGTGGTGGTGTGTAGGGGTGCCAGGGAGGGGAGAGTGTATGGGGGTAGAGGTGTGTAGGGGGGTGTCCCTGTAAGGGCTGCCCTGCAGAGGGCTGTGGGTGTCTGTGGGGATCCCCGGGGGAGGATGGGGAGCGCTGTGCTGGGGAAGAGCTGTGGATGGGGTGGTTTGGAGGTGAGTTCGCAGGGTGAATTGGAGTGCAGCGGCTGGATGGGGAGAGGTGTGTCTGTATGGGATGTATTCTGGGTTGTACGCCTAGGGAGCGGGGTACCTTGGTGGGCTGTGTGTAGGAGCCTCAGGTCTGCAGATGCCCAGGTGGGTACATGGTGTGTCTGGGGACGGGGGCTGTGCTGGGCTGGCAGGACCGTGTCCCCAGGGCTCCTTGTGGCCCCATCCTGAAGCTCGCCTGGTGTTGCTGGGGTCTCGCTGCTGACCCTGGTGCTGGTGTTGGGGTACGTGGGGGACTGGGAGGGATCCTGTCCTTCACCTCACTGCCTCTCCTCCCAGTCGCCATGTCGGTGCCAAAGAAGAAGCGGAGGTTGAAGGAGCTGAACAAGAAGGAAGCAGTAGGTGATTTGCTGGATGCCTTTAAAGAGGTGAGTGTCCCAGGGGAGGCCGGGGGGGGTCACCCTGTGTCCCATCTCCTCCTGTGATGAACTCTGCTTTATGACATTGTGTCTGGGCCACTGATGTTCCGTGATGGTATTGAGGTTCTGAGGGGTGCAGATGCTTGGGTGTGGGGTGGAGGTGGCAGGGCTAGACTTGTGGGGTGACTGTTGTCCCTGTCCCTCCTGATGCAGTCTCAGATCAGTGATAGTGCCTCGGAGGTGGAGAACAAGCCTCCTGTGTCTGCCCCTCCCCGCGAAGCGGAGGATGCGGCCCCGGCTCGTCCACAGGAAGACTCAGAGGAGACGTGGGAGGAGAAGGAGGACAAGCTGGCCCCAGAGAAGGGCAAAGCAGCTGACCAGAAGTACCGCTACAAGGAGGGTGAGCCATTCTTGGCCCAGGCCTCCACTGGGAGCCGCCACCTCTGAACCCAGTGGTGGGGAGGATGGGAGTGGTATGGTCTAGCTGTCCTAAACCTCACACTCTCCTCCCATCCTATTCCTAAGCCTGGCGTGGGATGGGGATAGAGGCCCCAGCATGAGGGTCCTGGCAGGAGGCAGGGAACTGGTGGCATCTGGCTTTCTCAGCAAGCAGCGTCGTGCTCATGGCATACCAAGCTGGCGCAGCTCTTTGGTTGTCTACATCCCACCGTGCTGGTCCCAGACTTGCCGCAGCTCAGGATGGAGGACATGGGACAGGCCACATCAGGGTCTCCCTCTTGCCCCCCACTGCAGAGCAATGGAAGCCACTGAACCCTGAGGAGAAGAAGCGATATGACCGTGAGTTCCTACTGGGCTTCCAGTTCATCTTTGCCAGCATGCAGAAACCTGAGGGGCTGCCCCAGATCACGGACGTGGTGCTGGACAAGGTCGGTGCGGCCCTGGAAATTGGGGGAATGTGGGTGGTGCTTAGGTTGGGGTCTGACTCCTCTTTGTGCCTTGTCCAGGCAGGGCAGGGACTTGCCTGGTGTGCTCAGGGTTCTGTTGCAGCATCTGCAACAAGCCTTGAGCATGGGGTTGGTGTGTGGGGGCACTTCTGGGGCCTTCTTTCCAGTTCCTTGTCCCGGCGCTGAGGCTGGGGGATGGATCCATCCCGCTCCTCTGCCCCCGGGCATCCTCAGCCCTGTGTACCTTCGCAGGCCAACAAGACCCCACTGCGGACACTTGACCCCATCCGCCTCAGTGGCATGAACTGCAGCCCTGACTTCACCCCTTCCTTTGCCAACCTCGGCCGGCCTGTCATGGGCAACCGGGGCCTGGTGAGTATCAAATCGCTTCATCCATGCTGTCTTCTTCTGCCTCTCTGTGATGATCAAGCTTTCGAGCCGCTGTGTCTGGGCCACTGATGTCCGTGATGGAGCTGAGGATCTGAGCAGGCAGATGTGGACACCCCGGGAGCTGGCCCGGCTGGTCCCAGAGCGAAGAGCTGAATTTCTTCTCCCTGTGTCAGCCCTCAGGGTTGGGTCCCCGCCGCTCCCAGCAGAGCCAGAGGAAGGAGCCCCGCAAAATCATTGCTACTGTGTCCCTCAATGAGGATGTCAAGCTGAACAAGGCCGAGAAGGCCTGGAAACCCAGCAGCAAGCGTGCCTCCGAGGAGGAGGATCCTGAGAACATCAAGACGCAGGTGGGAGCTGGGGCAGGTGGGTAGTAGGAGGGCAGGGTGGACGTTCCTGGCTCTTGCTGACCCTGCTGTTCTTGCAGGAACTGCTCCGCCGTGTCCGCAGCATCCTCAATAAGCTGACACCCCAGATGTTCCAGCAGCTGATGAAGCAGGTGATGGAGTTGTCCATCGACACGGAGGAGCGGCTCAAGGGTGTCATTGACCTCGTCTTCGAGAAGGCCATCTCGGAGCCAAACTTCTCTGTTGCCTATGCTAACATGTGCCGTTGCCTTATGGGGGTGAGCAGAAACTGGGCGGGGGTCTCCCACCAAGCTGGCAGGGGTTTGTTGGGGGGCCTTGGCAGAGCCCAGCAAGGTGCAGATCCTTGTGTGTGGGGTGGGGGGACTGGGGCGTGTGAATGGAGGACCAAGTCCAGAGTCTTAGCAGATCGTCGCAGGTCGTAGCTTTTCCCCGGTTTGAACAGTGCCTAGGTCTCAGCGGGCCAGCTTTTGCGGGAGGCACAACTCATGCTCCTTGCCTGGGTTGTACCTTTCCCTGCAGCTCAAAGTGCCCACAACAGACAAGCCCACGGTGACTGTGAACTTCCGCAAGCTGCTGCTCAACCGCTGCCAGAAGGAGTTTGAGAAGGACAAGGATGATGATGAGATCTTTGAGAAGCGGCAGAAGGAGATGGACGATGCCAGTGCTGTGAGTCGGGGTGGGAGGCTGTGGCTGAGGGCTGCCGTGGATGTCCTTGGGGCGGCTCTGGGCTCTGAGCTGCCCTGCTGTGCCCTCCCTGCAGCCTGAGGAGAAGGCACGCATGAAGGACGAGCTGGAGGAGGCGCGGGACAAGGCCCGCCGGCGATCCCTGGGCAACATTAAGTTCATTGGAGAGCTCTTTAAACTCAAGATGTTGACGGAAGCCATCATGCACGACTGCGTGGTGAAGCTGCTCAAAAACCACGATGAGGAGTCTCTTGAGTGCCTTTGCCGCCTGCTTACCACCATTGGCAAGGACTTGGACTTTGAGAAGGCCAAGGTACCCCTTGCCCTGCCCTGCCTTGCCTTGTTCTGCTTTTGCCTTTGCGAGGGATGTGACTGTGACTCTGTCCCTCTATAGCCCAGAATGGACCAGTACTTCAACCAGATGGAGAAGATCATCAAAGAGAAGAAGACATCCTCCCGAATCCGTTTCATGCTGCAGGATGTGATTGACCTCAGACGGGTAAGGCGCGTGCCCTGCTATTGCCTGGGGATTGTTGTCTGTCCCCTGCTGGGTCCCATGGAGCTGCTGGCCTGTGCCCTCTTGAGTGCTAGCAGTCCATGCCTCCCCAGGAGCGGAGAGGTGGATGTGTAGGTTGTGGCCAGCCCCAGAGACGCCGTGCTAGCCCCCAACCCTTGGTTAGCATGGTAGTGGTAGTGGGCACACAGTAACCGGCGGCTGTTTAATGCAGGGGGGCTCCAGAAACTGAGCCCTTTTGTGCCAAAGGCTGCCACAGCACATGGCGAGCTGTGATGGCCAAAGCAGGTGACCAGCCTGAGGCTTCAAGGCTGCGAAGGGGGAATGCCTCTCTGCCTCTGTCCTCCAGCCAGCTCAATGCCCTCTTCCTTTTTCCCTGCCCTCTGCAGAATAGCTGGGTGCCGCGGCGAGGAGACCAGGGCCCCAAAACCATCGACCAGATCCACAAGGAAGCAGAGATGGAAGAACATCGGGAACACATCAAAGTGCAGCAGCTCATGTCAAAGGACAAGAGGAGAGGACCCCCTGGGCCATCCTCCAGCAGTGAGTGCCTGTGGTTAGGGGCACCTGAGGCTGCCGGGGGTGGGTTGCTCCTGCAGGCCACTGCTTGAAGCTGGGCTGCACCTTATGTCTGTCCCCGTTGTGCGCAGGTGGGCGTGGGAGCCTGGTCGCAGATGATGGCTGGAACACAGTGCCCATCAGCAAAGGCAACCGCCCCATCGACACTAGCCGGCTAACAAAGATCACCAAGGTGAGGCTGGGGGTGTGGTGTGGGCAGCTGAGCCTGTCCCAGATCCTGCCTTGGTGTGGGGTTCAGAGCTGACTCTTGTCTCTCCACCTGCAGCCTGGATCCATTGACTCCAACAACCAGCTCTTTGCACCGGGCGGGCGGCTGAGCTGGGGCAAAGGCAGCAGCGGAGGGTCTGGCGCGAAGCCTGCAGATTCAGGTAGGCAGCGTGGGGCTGGCTGGTTGCTGTTGGATGGGGTGGGAGGAGGAATCCTTCCCCTGGTGGTTCCTGTGCTGGGGAGGTGCCGAACTCTGAGACTCCCCTCTTTTCACACCCAGCATCTGATTCAGGGCGACCAGCCACGAGCACCTTGAACCGCTTCTCAGCGCTCCAGCAGTCGACGCCGGCCGAGAGCGTGGAGTCCCGCCGTGTGGTGCAGAGGTGAGGGGCCAGCTCTGCCTTGACTTTGGGTCTGCAGCCCAGGGAGGAACTCCTCGGGTAGTAGTCAATCAATACGTAGGCAAACATATGGTGTTTGGGCTGGAGTGATCTCCTGTGGCAGGATGGAGCCTTGGTGGCGCTTGGAGTCAGTGGTGAGACCTTGCAGCAAGGAAGGTTGACCCCACCCTGGCTGGCTTCCCTGCTGTTTGGCAACTGAGGGACCACACTGGGGTGCTGGATCCAGTATAGAGGTCCCTGGACCAGGTGGTCATTGATGGGCTGGAGGGAGTCCCATGAAGGCTGGAGCACAAGGTCCCCAAGGAGATTTGGAGTTGGGTTTGTTAAGAAGAGGGAGACGAAGGGGTGTCTCAGCACAGTCTGCAGCAGGGGGAAGGTGTAGGCAGGATGGGGCTAAGTTCTGCTTGGCTGTGCCAATGGGCAGAGCAAAAGGCGAAGGGCATGAGCTGGAACAGGAGAAACGGGAGGGTTTTTCCCCTAAAGGTGGTCAGGTGCTAAAAGAGGCTTTGGAAAGGGCTGGGGTTGGACTGGGACAACCTTGCCTCACAAAGCTCTGCAGCCTGGGGTCAGGGAGGGTAGTGATGGCTCTTCATGTTGTGTCCATCCTCTTCCCATCCAGGAGCAGCTCCAGCCGTGACAGGTCAGAGAAGGCTGGGGACAGAGGGGACCGGGAGTCGCGTTCGGAGAAGGGCGGTGACCGCCTGGAGCGTCCCGACCGGGGGGAGCGGGCAGACAGGAACAGGTCTGCCCTCACCAAGAGGAGCTTCAGCAAAGAGACAGAGGACAGGAGCCGAGAACGGGAGAAGCAGGGCGGCCCCGAGGCCGTGCGCAAGGCTGCTAGCATGACAGAGGAACGGGACAGGAGCCGAGAGACTGGTGAGCTGGGGAGGAGTGGTGTCCTGTGGACTCTGGCTGCGGCCTGGGGCTCTGGCAGTGCCTGATCCTCGCTCTCTTCTTGCAGTTAAACAAGAGCCAGCACCTCCTGCGGCGTCACCCAAGCCCGCGCTGTCAGAAGAGGAGCTGGAGAAGAAATCCAAGGCGATCATAGAGGAGTACCTGCACATCAATGACATGAAGGTGAGAGGAGGGAGTGACCAGGCACAGCACCAGATGGCCCCTGTAACATGCCACTTGCTTCCCTGGGCTGGTGGGCGGGATGCTGGCGGTGCCTGGATGAGGGAGGAGAGAGCCAGGGCTGGCTGTGGGGCAGTACTGACCCTCCTTTTCCCCGCAGGAGGCCCTGCAGTGCGTGCAGGAGCTGGGCAGCCCCTCCTCGCTCTACATATTCGTGCAGAACGGCATCGAGTCCACGCTGGAGAGGAGCACCATCTCCCGTGAGCACATGGGGGTCCTGCTCTGCCAGCTGGTGAAGGCGGGCACGCTCTCCAAGGAGCAGTACTACAAAGGGTGAGGGGCTGGGCTAGCCTGGCCACAAGCTGGTGTTTTCCTGGTCTTGAATTTGACCCTGCCTTGGGCAGGGCTCATCAGTGATGCCTCCTGAGGTCCCTCCCAGCCGAGGGCACAGGGGCTTCTGGATCCCAACGGCCCATCTCCGCCCTGCAGGCTGCGGGAGATCCTGGAGATTGCGGAAGACATGGAGATCGACATCCCGCACATCTGGCTGTACCTGGCCGAGCTCATAACCCCCATCCTGCAAGAGGAAGGCGGCATCCCCATGGAGGAGCTGTTCAGGTGAGGGCCGTGCCCCTCTGGGGGGCTGCCATGGGGTCCCAGGATGGCTCCTGGTGACAGATAGCTCAACCAGATCTCCTGTGCCCCTCAGGGAGATAACGAAGCCCCTGGTGCCCATTGGGAAGGCCACCACACTGCTGGTCGAGGTGCTGGGCTTGTTGTGCAAGGGCATGGTAAGTGCATGGGGTTCACGCAGCTGCCAGCCGCTGCCCTGGGGACTGGCAGCCTGCTTGAGGTAGGCAGGTTGTCAGTCAGGGGTTGAACCCCTCTGCCACCGGAGAGGATGGCAGGCGACATCCTCTGCTCTCATAAGACCCTGCCTGGAGCACTGTGTCCAGTTCTGGGGACCCCAGCGTGAGGAAGACATGGACCTGTAGGAGCAGGTCCAGAGGAGACCACAAGATGATCAGGGGGCTGGAACACCTGTGAGGACAGGCTGAGAGAATTGGGGTTGTTCCACCTGGGGAAGAGAAGGCTCTGGTGAGAACTTAGAGTCGCCTTCCAGTACGTAAAGGGGGCCTGCAGGAAGGAAAGGGAGAGACCGTTTATTGCAGAGTGTAGTGATAGGATGAGGGGTAACGGTTTTAAAGGGAGGGTAGAGAGAGATTAGATATAAGGAGAACAATCTTTACTGTGAGGATGGTGAGATACTGGAACAGGTTACCCAGAGAAGTTGTGGATGTGTGCTCCTGCTCAAGGCCAGGTTCAATGAGGCTTTGAGTAACATGGTCTAGTGGGAGGTGTCTCTGCCCTCGGCAAGAGGTCTGGAAGTAGGTGATCTTTAAGGGCCCTTCCAACCCAACCCATTCTGTGATCCCTTACCTTGTCAGTGTCATGGGGGTGGCATGGCCAAGCTGCAGTATCCCCCTCCCTGGAGATGGAGGGCATGGGGTGCTGATGCCAACTGTCTGTCTGTCTGTCTGTCCTGCAGAGCCAGAAGACTGTAGGCAAGCTGTGGCGGGATGGGGGCCTGAGCTGGAAGGAATTCCTGCCTGAGGACCAGGATGTCAACAAATTTGTCACGGAGCAGGTGGGTGCTCAGTGGTGGAGAAGGCCAGAGCTGGGATGTTGGGGGACCCTGCTGCTGGGAGCCTGGTGCTCCCCCGTGCTGCCTTTAACAGCTCATCTCTGCCTGCTCCCCCAGAAATTGGAGTACACGATGGGGGACAGCTCGGACATGCCAAGCCACAAGGAGCTGACCTCTGAGGAGCTGTGCAAGCAAATGGACAAACTGCTGAAGGAGAACCCGAACAACCAAAGAATACACGACTGGATCGAGGTGAGGGTGTGGGAGCAGTGCCTATGGACCCGGAGGCTCCTTCCTGGCTCCTTCCCCACCTCACAGCCCCTCTACCTTCTCTCCTCCTCCAGGCCAACCTGAGCGAGCAGCAGGTCTCATCCAACACGTTTATCAGGGCCCTGATGACGTCTGTGTGCCACTCGGCCATCGTCTGTGAGTACCGGGCTGAGGTGGTGATGGTGGGGGGTGTCCCTCTGCCCGTGCTGCTCCCCTCTTACGCTCGGTCTCCTGCAGTCGAGAACCCCTACCGCGTGGACGCCATGGTCATCCACAACCAAGCCAAGCTGCTGCAGAAGTACCTGCGGGATGAACAGAAGGAGCTCCAGGCGCTCTATGCCCTGCAAGCCTTGGTGGTGAAGTTGGACCAGCCTCCCAGTGAGTGTTGTGGGATGAGTGGGCTGAGAAGGGAGGTGGCAGGCATGTCCCCACCCCGGCAGCGTGGCTGGGGAATGGCATGGTCTCCTTTTGTCCCTCCCCTAGACCTGCTGCGGATGTTCTTCGATGCCCTCTACGATGAGGATGTCATCAAGGAGGAGGCTTTCTACAAGTGGGAGTCCAGCAAGGACCCAGCCGAGCAGCAGGGCAAAGGGGTGGCTCTCAAATCGGTGACGGCCTTTTTCACCTGGCTCCGGGAAGCCGAGGACGAGTCGGACAACAACTGAGCGGCTGTGAGGAGGAGGAGGAAGAGGAAGAGGGGAGAGAAAGCGGGGCACCCCGGGGAGCGACTCCATCCCCTCCCACCCCCGGCCCCCCTGGACTTGTTGATGCCAGGGCTGAGGGACTTGCTGTGCCCCCCGCAGCCCCCCTCTCTCTTTTCAGTTCTCTTCCTCTCTCTCCTCCCCCTGTCCCAGTTCCGTTTGCGAGGCCTGTACTAGTTTATCATGATGATAATAAACGGATGCTGACGGAGGCGGCTGTCCCCGTGGGTCCCCTCGGGGCCTCTCCTCTTCCCCCTCCCAGCACAGGTGCCCCGGGTCTCTGGGAGTGGGGCAGAGCACCCCTGGACTCATGTCATGGGGAGGGGGGATGGGATGGGGACGTATCTCTCCCCTCCTCTCCCCCCTCCCCTTCCTCCTCCCCACTTC
>JAVSBS010028188.1:7081-29233 GCA_033124195.1 Coracias cyanogaster | reverse complement strand
AGCATGGCCCCTGCGCAAGGATGACACGCAAATTCGTGAAGCGTTCCATATTTTTTACGAACCACCGCAACCCCCCCACCCCGGGGGGGACCCTTTTGCACCCCCGACACACGGAGCCGCTGCGCCCCCCGCCCCTGCCCGCCGCGGTGCGAGGTGACCCCCCCCGGGCAGTACCGCGGGGCTTTATTTAATTGCTCGTGTGCAGCAGGAGCCTGGGTCCCGGGGCCAGCCCCAGCACCCAGCGCTGCCCGGGGCGGGGGGAGGCTCAGGACAGAGCCCCCCATCCTCCAGCCACCTCGGGGCAGCCGGGGCCAGCCCTGCCCTGCTGCGCGGACCCCCCCCGGGCACCCGGACTGTGCCATGGGGGTGGTGGCCTCGGGCCGGGGCGCAGGATGCGACCATCCGAAGAGTTCTGGGGGTGCAGGGTGGCCAGAAGCCCCAGACCTCGGCTCAGCCGTGGCGGTGGCGGTGCAGGGGCCCATGGCGCAGCGCGGCCCCCGCTCAGACCGCGCTCTCCTGCTGGCTGTCGTCCTCCAGGAACCGCGTCAGCCTCCTCCCGGGGCTGGGCACCGCCGGGGCCGCATCCTGCCCAGGGGCCACAGGCCCCCCGGGGTCCTCGTCGCTCTGTTCCCTGGCGAAGTGCACGAAGACCTGCGGGGAGGGCAGGGTGAGGGGCAGCGCCGGCAGGACCCCCGTCCTCACACCCTCGCACCCCATGTGCCCCATCACCTGGTCCAGCGTGGTCTGGGACACGGAGTAGTCCTGGATGTGGCAGGGCCCGCGGTGGGCTGCCAGGACGCTGAAGATGCTGGCCAAGGAGCCAGCGCGGGAGGGCAGCTGGTACTGCAGGAGCCCCCCGTGCCGCTCCTTCAGCACGATGCCGGGGAAGCGACACCGCATCAGGCCCTCCACGGCCACCGGCCCAGGGCTGCCCACCCGCACCACCACCGTGTAGCCGTCCCCAAACCTGTGCGGGACAGGGGACAGCGCTGCGCTGACCCGGCCCTGGCAGGGCGGCCGCCCCTCGCTGCCAGAGACCTCGCCGAGCCCCCGGCCCCGTTACCTGTTCTTGAGGTGCTGGACGCTGCCCAGGCAGCGGAACCGGCCGTTGACCATGATGGCCATCCTGGTGCACAGCGCCTCGCACTCTTCCATGCTGCCGGGGAGCAGGCGTGAGGCCCTGGGGGTGCTGCCCTCCGGGGGTACCACAGGGGCAGGGGGCTGCTCCCTGCTGGGGGTGCCCTGGACCCCGAGGCGGGGGCTCACCTGTGGGACGTGAGCACCACGGATCTGCCCTCCCGGATGACGCTGAGGATACAGTCCCACAGGAACCGCCGGGCTCGCGGGTCCATCCCCGTTGTGGGCTCATCCTGCAACGGCCCCAGCACCGGTGTCAGCCCGAGCAGGGGCCAGATGATGCCACAGGACCCCCCCTGCCCCTCCACTCACCAGGAAGACGACGGGCGGGGAGCCGAGGAGGGCTATGGCCGTGGAGAGCTTGCGCTTGTTGCCCCCGCTGTACTTGCCCGCCGGCCGGTCTGCGTGTGGCCCCAGCCCCAGCTTGGCAATGCCCCACCGAGCCACCTGCGAGAGACACGGCAGGTGTGAGGATGGGGGGCCCCTGGAGCTGGGGGGGGCTCTGGCGTGGACCCTACCCTGGGGGTCTCCTCCTCCGGGACCCCGCGCAGGCGACTGTAGAACTCCAGGTGCTCCCGCCCCGTCAGCAGGTCCGTGATGGCGTCGAACTGGGGGCAATAACCCATGTGCTGGTGGATGGCCTGGAGGTCGGTGAGCACGCTGTGGGGACGGGGACACGGCTGAGCTCGCAGCAGGGATGGGGACAAGCTCCAGGGACAGGGGCGAAGCTGGACACAGTGTGGGAAGAGGGAGCAACACGCTGCAGGGGTGAGGTTGAGGATGAGGCCGAGCGCAGGCACGCCGCAGGGACGTGGGCGAGGAGGAGCAGAGGGTGGAGATGAGGGTGATGGGGTGGGGACAAGGAGGGGGCCGCGGGTCCCTCTCCCTCACCCACCTGTGCCCTTTCAGCCAGGCCTCCCCCAGCGTCACCTCTGTGTCCCCCGTCAGCATCTTGAAGGTGGAGGTTTTCCCCGCGCCGTTCACCCCCAGGAGGCCGAAGCACTGCGGGGAGCACAGCGGGGTCATGGCAGCCCCAGCCCTGCCCGCGGTGCCATCTGTCCGTCCATCCGTCCATCTGTCCGGCACTCACCTCCCCGGGAGGGATGGCCACGCAGAGCCGGTCCACTGCCGGAGCCTTCCTGCGCCGGTACACCTGCGCGGCAGAGCCGAGCTGGCACCAGCTGCTCCCCGCCCGTCACCCGCCAGCGGGACCGGGGCTGCGGCGAGGGACGGGGCAGGGTCCAGCCCCACACCACCCACCTTGGTCAGGTCCTTCAGCAGCAGGAGGTGGCTGCTGGGGGAAGTGCTGCCCACCCTTGCCCGCTCCCTGGCCACATCCTGGTCCTCCTCCCCCAGCGAGGGCAGCTGCAGAGCCCGCGGCCTGGGGGCAACAGCGGTGGGGACACTTCCAGGGCTGCCCACCCCACGGGCACCCCACGGCTGCCCCATGGCCGGTCCTCACCCGAGCCGCAGGAAGAAGCGGTATTGCAGCAGGAGGGTGAAGAGGAAGAAGATGATGCCCTCAATGGCCATGGCGAACATGTTCTTCCCCACCAGATCCCAGGACAGGGGAGACACAAAGCGCTTGTCCCCTGCGAGCAGGGAGAGGGGCTGTAGGGGTTGGGGACGCTGGGGAGGGTCCCTACACTGGCCAGGTTTTGGGGATGGGGGGCAGTCCTGATGCCCTTGGACTCACCAAACCTCTCGAAGGCATCGGCCATCGCCTGGTTCTTCACCATGTCGATGAGGCCTCGGCCCAGGCAGAAGTGGGGGAAGATGAGGAAAACTTTCTTCAGGATGCGGTTGATGTTGTTGAGCTTCTGCCAGGGCAGCAAGGAAAGAGATGAGGGAGCTGGCACCGACCCTGCAGGGACAGGAGGGGAATCCGGGGCAGCTCAGGGCTCACCTGGTCCACAAAGAGCTCCAGCACGAAGGTGGCCACGCTGCCGTTGATGCCGATGAAGAGGTTGATGCATGTCAGGGCCACGTAGGCAGTGCTGGGGATGCTGAAGAGGAAGGAGGCTGGGTACATCAGGGGGGTGATGGACCAGCTGGAGGGGCAGAGAGGCAGGGGCTGGCTGAGGTGCACCTCCTGTCCCGGGGGGCACGGCAGGTTGAGCTGGCACCTACCCCCCATCACAACCCCTCGAGCCCTGCTCAGAGCCCCCTTCAACACCCCCTTCCCCGGGGTCCAGCCCCAGGGGACGCTGAGCCCCAGCTGGGCTCCACCAGCCCTTCACCCGTAGAGCAGCAGCAGCAGCACCAGGGAGGGCAGGTTGGCAGAGGACACGTAGGACTTCTGCTGGAAGCAGAGGAAGATGAGGATGACCAGCAGCGCAGGGACCAGGTAGTTGCACTGTGGACACAGAGAAGAAGGGGAGGGGGTCATGAGTGGGACCTAGCCCCCCGGGAGCTGTACCCCCTCCCTGTTCCTGTCCCACACCATGTCCCAGGCGAAGTTGCCCAGCCAGTAGGTCACAGGCTTCATCCCGCTGACAAACTGCAGGTGCTTGGCCTTGCTGACGCGCTCCTCAATGAGGAAGAGCACGAAACTGGCTGGGACGAAGGACATGGCGAAGATCACGCAGATGGAGACCAGCACATCCACCGAGGTGGCCATCCTGCCGCGGAGGGGAGGGCTCAGCCAGGGACCGGGGGGACCCTGCCAGACCCCCGTCCCTGGTACTCACAGGGCAGCCTCCAAGAGCTGCTCCTTGGTGAGGTTGAGGGGGTGGTTGGTGGCCGTGATGCCGTAGAGCGCGGGGTCAGTCCCGGCGGGCAGCCGGGCACGCAGCAGCCCGTTGCTGGCCACATTGACGAAGGAGACCATGGCGTGCCAGCCCTTGTTGTTGAACCAGACCTGCAGCCCAGGGGACCCTGGCAGCTCAGAGCCCCCCTCCAACCCCAGCGGACGGTGCCCGCAGCACCCTGGCTGGGCTCGGCCCTTCTCAGGCTGCTCCAACCCCACGTGGGGACCTGGGTGCCGCGTCCCCTGCTGCCTGCAGGCTCTCGCCCCTGCGGGACCCCCAGCCCTGGGCGCACCTTGATGTTCCTACGAGCATCCAAGCCCTCGATGAAGCGGCTGAGGTTGCCCAGGAGCCGGTCCGAGGGGCTGCCCTGGGTGTGGGAACACCAGGTGAGGAGCGGGCCCAGGCCAGAGGCCTCCCAGTGCTGGGATGCTGGAGCTGAACTGGGGGGCAGAGTCCCGGCCATACCGGGGTGACCTTGAGCAGCGCCCGGAGCTGCAGCACCGCCTCGTCCACCTCTGCTGCTGACGGCAGCGCCTGGGAGCTGCCAGCACCCAGAGAAAAGCCACCGTATCTGCGGGGAGGGACGGGCACTTCCAAACCTGCCCTCCTGTGGAAACCCTCCCAGCCCCTCCACCCCACCCCGGGCAGCCCACCCGCCCAGACGCCACGGTGAGGGGCACACCGCCAAGGGCTGAGGGTGCCCAAATGGCGGCTCTGCCCGCAGATTGCTCAGGCTCTGCCCAGCCCTGCAGGGAGCTCCTGCCTCCCGCACCCCATCGGTGTGAGACCCCAGCCCCTCTGGGCTCACCTCTGCTCATTCACCCACTTCTTGTTCCTCAGCCTGAAAGAAATAGGGAGGGAGAAACACCCCTGAGGAGACGTTACGGCAGCGCCCGTTCCCCCAGCGCTCCCCCGGCCTCGCGGTGCCCTCGCTGCCTCCAGCCCTGGCTGGGTTTGGTCCCCAGCATCCTCCCTGCTCCACTGTGGTGGCAGCCTGTGCCGAAGCCGTGTCCCCAGAGTGTCCCCAGCCCCACCACTCACTCCCGGCGGATGATCTGGGGGTAGGTCTTCACCAGGTAGTCAGAGATGTTCCTGCCTGTCAGGTTCTGCAGGACATCACCTGTGCCCCTTTGCACCTGGGGGGGACAGACAGATGCTGGACGGACACAGGGCCCCGCTGCCTCTCCAGAGCATTGCCTGCACCCACTCCCGGCAGTGCCGGTGCCCGTTGCAGGCTGGGCGTTACCTGGGGTGGTGGGAGCCCCCCGGCCCCCTCGGGGCAGTCGGGCAGCATCTTGTGAGCCCCCGGCCCGCTGCACTGGCATGGGGGGGACGGCTCGGCCCGTGTCCAGTTCCCGCGCTGCAGCGTTGCCAGCAATGCTGGGGGGGCCGGGGGGGCTGAGAAGCCATCAGGGTGGGAAGCTGCGGGGCACGGCCCCGTCCTGGGCACCCGGCACCGCGGGGAGAGAGAGAGGCCCGTTACCAGCCTGGTGTGAGCCAGGGGCATCGAGACCTACCCCCACCCCTGGCTGCCATTGCCCCCCTACTGCGGGGATGGTTGGGGGGTCTGGTGGCATCCCACCGGCTGGCAGAGCTGCTCCCGGGAGCGAGGTGGGCACCGAGGCAGGGGGCAAGCCCCAGCCGCCCCCTCCCAGCCCCTCCAAACCCCAGGCACTCACCCTGCCCCAGCATCCTTCATGCACTTGGTGCCGAAGCCGGGCTCGGCCAGGAGCGCGGCCAGGAGCCGAGAGGTGTCGGGGTCCCCCGGGGCGTCGTTGCTGCTGGGCAATGCGGGAGTGAGCTGGTGGCGGGGGGGGACATGGGGAGGACCGAGGGATGGGGATGCACCTGAAGAAGGTGAACTGCTGCCCATACATCCAGGGCTGCAGGCGCAGCGGTGGGTACTTCCCAAACGGTGGCACGATGAGGCTGAAGAGCAGCGCGATGCAGACAAAGACGGCGGGCAGGACAATCTGCCAGGGGCTGGGGGTCAGGGCCAGCTCCACATCCTTCTGCCCCATCCCATCCCCATCCCCATTCCCACCCCATCCCCATCCCCATCCCATCACCGTCCCCGCGCCATACCTGTGCGAAGAAGCCGCGGGTGCTCCGTCGGGCGTGGAGCATCCTCTTGATGAAGAGGGCGCGGAGCTGCTGTCGGGTGAGCGCCCAGCCCCTCACCCTGTGCCAGGCCTGCCCGGCTGCCCCGTGGAGCAGGTCGGTCTCCTGAGGTTCCTCTGCTGCAAGAGCAGAGCTGGGTCTGGCTGTGGCCCTGGCAGAGCCGGCAGCAAGGGGCAGGGGCTCATGCTGGGCAGGGGGACAGCATGCTGGGGTCATCCCAGAGAGGATGGGGTGCTGCATGCAGGGACATGATGAGGCCCCCCAGCCCCCTGCTCCTACCTCGCCGGGCTCCTTGGGCTCAGTGTAAAGGAGAGGAAAGAGGGGTTACAGCCATGCCGGTGCCTGCCCGGCCGCGCTTAGCACGGACCCAGGGCTCAGCCGGCTCCCCACAACCCCCCCAGACTCCCATGATTGCCTCTGCTCCAGCTCTATCTCCAGGAGAAGGGGCCTGGCTACATCCCCTGGGATTTCACATCCCATCCCAACCGCTACACAGAGCTAGAGCCCCCCAGACCCGCCACTGTCCCTGCTCCTTGTCCTGCCCAGCACCCCAGGGGACACCCCAAAGCTGGGTGGGAGCGATGGGTGTCCCCGAGCCTCCCCTTGCCCGAAGGGACACGTGTCCGAAAGGATGCCTGCTTCGATGGGCGTGTGCCCAGATGGACACGTGCTACAGCCCGGGGGGTGGAGGTGGGGGGCACCCAGCACAGGGGCTGGGGTCCCAGCTCCCCTCTCCTTACCCAGCTCCCCGTCACATGCTTCCAAGTACCCCCCTATGCCAGGGGCTTCTCCTCTCCCAGTGCCTGACAAAGCAAGGGTGAGAGTGCCAGGGTGGGACCAAGGCCACAGCCCGTGACACCTCCCAGCACCCATGGGTGCTCCCAGAGAGGACCCCAGCCCTGGGAAGGGCCCTGGGCTCGGCTCCAGCCAGCGCTGAGGTGTTTTACCTGCTGTGTCGGTGTCCCCTGTGTCCTGGGCCACCTTCAGAAAGATCTGAGGGTGGGAGGGGGCTGGCATTAAACACGGCCACCAGCACCCATCACCCCGCCACAGCGCCCGGCAGGGCTCTGGGGAGGGTGGGCACCCTGGGACCCGCAGGCAGCCTCCCGCCGCAGCTCCTCTGGGTACCTCTTCCAGGGTGGTGTCGGAGATGCCATAGCTGGAGATGCCCAGTTCCCCCAGGCGGGCGTCCAGCTCCCGGAACAGGTCCCCAAAGGTGCCGTCCTTGGCCCCACTGTAGGGCAGGACGAAATGCACCTCGTGCCCGATGTCCTCCACCAGCCGGGATCCGGGCACCAGCTTCTGGATCAGTGCCGACAGCTGGGCCACATCTGGGGGGACAGGGAGGGCTGGAAACCTGGGGAAAGAGCCAGTGCCCGGCGCAGTGCCCTGGACCCCAGACTGGGGATCCCTGGTGGCATTTGCAGAGGGTTTTGCCCCCCCTAACAGTGCAGAGAGGCCAAGAGTCAGCAGCAGGGAAGAGCATAGGGCTAAATGTGCCCATGGTCCCCTTGGCTGATGGGGGACACGTGGGGAGCAGCCAGAGGTGCCAAGGACGGAGGGGACCCTCACCCACGGCGCTGGCCTCGCTGCCCCGCTCGCTGCCCAGGCCCGTGTCACTGCTGTGCTCCGAGTCGCTGCCATCCTGCGGGAAAGGGCACCCGGAGCCTGGCACCCTGCGGCAGGACCCGGCCCCAAGCCTGGGGCTTGGTGCCCCCCCATACCCAGGTCGGAGACACAGGTTGCCCTTTTGGCTGGTGCTTGGCGGGGCCACGGGACCCACCTTTTTGGCGTTGCCGGGAACGGTGCCGGTGCTGCCGCCTGTCCCACCCCGCTCCTGCTTCACCAGGGTGAGGTGGTAGCCGGTGCCCAGCCTGGCCTTGAGGAAGAGCGGGGAGCCACAGCAGCAGAGCCGGCCCTGCGAGATGACGGCCGTGCGGTCCCCCAGCAGCTCTGCCTCATCCATGTAGTGAGTGGAGAGGATGATGGTGCGGCCTGGGGGCAGGCAGCGGGCTAGACCCCAGACTCTCGCTGGGCACCCCCACCAGCACCTCTCCCTGCCCGCCCCATGGGCCCTGCTGCTGATTCTCCAGGGTTTGGGGGCTCAGATGCACGAGAGAGAAGTGGGGTCCCCCCCAGCTCTGACCTTTGCGGTACTTGAGCAGCAGCTCCCAGATGCTGCGGCGGGAGTAGGGGTCAACGCCAGCCGTGGGCTCGTCCAGGATGACCACCCGAGAGCCGCCCACGAAGGCGATGGCCACCGAGAGCTTCCGCTGCATCCCACCTGTGGGGCAGAGGAGCTGCGTTGGGGCGGATGAGGGCTGCAGATCCCCACCTGGGCACCGGTCCTGCCCGTGGCACGTACCTGAGAGGTTCCTGGTCTGCTCCCGGCGCTTGTGGGGCAGCCCCGTGTCCTGGATCAGCTGCTCCATCTCTGCCTTCACCTGCTCCTCCGACAGTCCCTTCAGCCGCCCGTAGAACCAGACGTGCTCCTCCACCGTCAGGCTGGGGTGGGGGGTGAGGTGGGCAGGGGTGAGGTGGGCAGCCCTGCCCACGCCAGCCCCCGCAGCACTCCCACCCACCTGTCTGGCCCCTGCCTACATGTCGAAGAGCACGTTGTGCTGGGGACACGTCCCCATGGTCTTGCGGATGCTGTCGATATCGGAGCGGATATCCCAGCCCAGGATATAGGCAGTGCCAGAGGTGGGGGGCAGGAGGCCGGTTAGGATAGACCTGGAGAAGGGACCAGTGGGGAAAGGGGGCCACAGAGCACAGGACCTGTGGGGTCATGGCCAGGGTGCCCTGTTCTACACGGGGTGCTCAGTACCCAGCCTTCTGGGGACCCAGGCTCAGCTCCTGTCCCCAGCCATGGCCACGCAGTGCTCCCAGGCAGCCCCCAGCCCCTCCAGCTCACATGGTGGTGGTCTTGCCGGCCCCGTTGTGGCCCAGGAAGGAGGTGATCTGCCCCTCGTAAAAGTCCAGGCTCAGACCGTTGACGGCTGCACGGCTGCTGTTGTGGTAGATCTTCACCAGGTTGCGGATGGAGACGCCAGGCTGGAGCCGAGCAGGTGGCTCCTCCACCAGCACTGGAAGCCACCAGAGGGTCATGTCCTGGGCAGGACTCTTTGCTATGGGGGGCAGGACCCCCTACCATGGGGCAGGACCCCCCAAGTGGAGCAAAACCCAGGCGGGGGGGCTCGAGCCCAGCTCCGTGGCTGCTGCCCTTTGGCAAGGGCTCACCTTGGGGTACAGTGAGGGGGCTGGTGGGGTACGGAGGGTGCCCGGCTGAGGATGGCTCTCCAAGCCAGTAGCTCTTCAGGAAGGGGAAATTCCAGGGCTTGGGAATCCCATACTGACCTGCAGCAGACAGGGGCTGAGTGGGGCAGGGGCCAGGGGGGCTGCCAGGGGCTGGGGGGGGCCACGCTCACCTGGGAAGACGCCCTCAAGGTACCAGGTGGCCAGGCCATAGAGGCCGGCGTCCAGCAGCAGCAGCCCCATGGCCGTGGCAAAGTTGTAGGGGTCTCCTGGCACGGGACTGGCACCCAGGTTGTGCCACTGGATGCCCACCCCCTGCTCCTCGTAGAGGGAGAAGTACTCGCAGCCAAAGCCAAAGGCCACCGGCGACAGCAGGCTCTAGTGGTGTGGGCAGAAAGACCAGCCCGGGGGTTTCAGCTCCCCAGCCCCCCACCCCGGGGACATTGGGGAGGGGGCAGCCAGGGCCACTCACCACGAGGACACGGAGTGGGAAGGTGATGTGGTCACGCCAGGCGACGCACAGCACGTAGGGCAGGTAGAGGGAGAAGTAGATGATGCCACCGCAAGCTGAGGCCAGGTTGGCGCGGGGGAAGAAGGTGCTGATGAGGAAGCACTGGCTGATGGTGGCCACTGAGAAGGTGCCGAGGAAGAGGAAGATGACGGCTGGGTCGCTGTAGGGCAGGATGTTTCCCAGCTGCAGATGGAGGCAGGTTGGAGCCTGTGGAGCCCCCCATGCCAGCTCCCAGCCCCGACGCTCCCTGTCTCACCCACACTGTCCCCAATGCCCTGCAACCTGCCTTGAGGATGAGGACGAGGAGGCCGGAGCTGAGGAGGAAGGGGATGAAGCTGCTGAGGAACCAGCTGAGCCAGAGGATCCCACTGCTCAGCCCCATGGTCTTCATGGTCTCCTTGAGACGCGTCTCCTTCTCGTGCACTACCCCCTTGATGATCATGGCCACCGAGTAGATCCAGGCCAGCGTCATAAAGAGAGGCAACGACCGATTCAGGACCCGCAGGAACCTGGGGGAGATGCCACCAGCCCTTCCACCTCCAGCCTGGCACCACAGGGCCACCGCCAGGCAGGGGACACCCAGGGCACTGACCCAGGGCAGTGATGCCACAGGGTGCTCAGCCTTGTCCCCCCAGCAGTGGGTCACTCAAGGGTCTGGGGAGGGGGGTCAGGGCTGCTCCCCACCACCCACTCACACATCGTCCACATAGCAGGGGTAGGGCATTTGCTGGACGTAGACCCCCGTGCGTGGGGCAGCCCCGGTCTGCACCCGCACCACCGCCTGCTCCACCAGGTCCTGCACGTAGACGAACCCCCCCCAGACGTAGCGCAGGTCACTGAAGGGGTCGGCTGCGGGGCCAGGGTCCCAAAACCTGGGGGCAGAGCACAGTGCTGGGAGGGGGAGCCGAGGGGACCCCCCCTGCCACTGGCGTGGGCTGCAGGGTCAGCTGTGGAGACCAAAGGGGCAGGTGTCCCCTGACCTGTCCTTGATCTTGTTGGTCCTCGTGACGTCGTCGATGTCCATACGGATCTTGTAGCGGACGTGTGGGGGCAGTGTGGGGGCTGTGGTGTTGATGGGGGGCTGGAAGACCACCGCTGCCCAGAACTGCTGCTCCTCCAGCAGCTCCAGGGCCCGGGCCACCAGCTGCTCCTCGGTGGCCACCGCCTCGATCTTGTCCAGGCAGACGCACTGCGGGCAGGGCGGGCAGGGCTCAGCGGGGTGGGGAGCCAGCCCGCCCGGGCACCCGGGGCCACACGCACCTCCATGAACTGCGACAGTGTGCTCAGGACCGCGTCCACGTCAGCGTACACCCGGTGCCACGTAGGCCCCGGTCCTGCTGCCGGCCCCACCAGGAACTCAGCCAGTGCTGGCAGCTTCCAGGAGGTACCATTGAGGAACCCATCCAAGATCTGGGCCATCCCCGGGGCCAGCAGCAGGTCCTGCAAAGCACGAGGGGACGGCAGGGCGATGAATCCCACCCTGCTCCTGGTGGCACCCCACCTCACCCCCATCCTGCATCCCCATCCTGCACCCACCACATTCCCCATCCCGCACCCACCGCGGCCCCATCACCCGCGGGGAGAGGGGCTGGGGGTCACGCACCCGGAGGACCTGCATCTCCAGGCTGCTGTTGAGGAAGGTGTAGATGCGGGGTCCCAGCTCCTGCCAGGCACCTCCCGCCTCCCCCAGCACCGCCAGCTGCTGGAAGGTCCGATTCACCTGTGTGGGGCAGAGGGTGAGGTCAGGATGGGGTGAGGCCCCCCCAGCCCCCTGCAGCCCCTCACTCACCTGGGCCATGACGCGGTCGGGGCCGGGGCCGGGCGGCGTGTACAAGATCTTCCCGGTGAAGAGGGGCTTGATCCCCCGCCAGAAGATCTGCGACACGGGGTTGGCCTCCAGGCTGCGGAGCAGCTCTCGGCAGAAGGGACCTGGGTGGGGGGCAGAGCTGAGCCCTCGCCACCAGCCCCCCCACCCCAGGGGGTCGTGCCCAGCAAGCCCCCACCCGAGCCCCCCCAGTCTGCTCACTGCTGGCGCTGCCCGCAGCCGTGGCTCTCCGCTCTGAGCTGTTGCGGTCCAGGAAGGCTTTGATGTCATTGTCTTCGTACCAGTTGAGGGAGGGGACCTTGAGCCCCCCGCCCTCGGGGTGCCCACAGGCGATGCGCGACAGGGCCCCGAAGGCGCCCAAGCCCCCGGTGCTGGCGTTGGGCGCTGCCAGCACCCCGAGCTCCCGCCGAAGCTCGGCCAGGCTGGTCATGGAGGAGATCTGCGGAGAGTGGGATGGGGAGCAGAGCAGGGCTGGGGGGCATGGGGACACCCAGGGACACCGCTGGGGTGCACGGGGAGTGAGGCGTTACCTCCTCCATCAGGGATGCTGCATCCCGCAGGAAGGTGCCCAAGGTGTCCACGGTGCCAGCAATGCCGCCTGCCTCTGAGCTCAGCTGTTCCTACAAGGGGGGCACGGGAAGGGGGTCACAGCCCCCCCGGGGCAGGGCAGAGATCTCCACCCCGGTGCCTTCCAGCACCCAACGCCTGGCCAGGCTGGGGCCTCACCGCCAGGAGCCGGAGGACGTCGAGCTGGGAGAGGAAGGAGCCCTCCATGGCGCGGAGCTGGGGCTCGGGCAGGGCACAGAGCTCCCGCTGCAGGCGCTGGGTGGAGGTGGCATCGCTCCCCACCAGGAAGCCCCCCAGCTCCGAGGCGTTGCAGACCAGGGCCTTCAGCGGAACGCGGGTGCCAGCCAAGGAGAGCTGGCAGGAGAGGGAAGGTCAGGCCACAGCAGCCAGCACCACCGCGGGCACCGGGCGTGGGCACCGCGCCGGCACTCACGATGCGGGGGCTGAGCCGAGCCCCTGCCAGCTCGTCCACCAGCGCCGGGGGCAGAGACGTGTTGGTCTGGAGGAACTGCGTGAAGGTCTCATTCTTTCTCAGATAGTCCCTGACCGGCAGGGCTGCGGGGGACAAGGGTCAGCCGAGGGGTCTCACCCCCCCCCGGCACCCCCTGTCCCTGGTGCTCACCCCTCTGCTGAGCCCAGCTCCCCCGCAGCCGGCGCAGGACGGGCAGGATTTGGGTGAAGCTGCGCAGCAGCCGCTGCCCGTCGGTGCGGAGCAAGACCTGCCGAGCCTCGGCCAGCAAGCGGGAGAGGCTGGGGGGCATGGGGCAGGCAGTGAGACCCCGGCCCCTCTGCCCAAACAGGCCCCGCAGCCCCGGGTCCCCACCACTCACATGGAGGCGTCGAAGTTTCCCACCACGCCCGGGGCCTCTCCCGGCGTCGGGTGCCGAAAGCAGGGGTTGTTCATGTTGCAGATGATGCCCTGGAGCCAGGGCAGGGTCCCGGCCGAGGGCAGGGCCTTGTTGGGGAAGTGACCTGTGGGAGACAGAGAGTCGGGTCTGGGGGGGCCCCGCGGGACCCCCACGGCCACGCACATGCCCAGGCGGGGTGATGCCAGTGAGGACAGGCTCACATCCACCTCCCATGTTTGGCTCCCCCGGTGCCACCTCCCATGTGTGGGGGTCCCCGGCAGGCATGGGGGGGCTGTGACAACCCAGAGGGTGGTCGGGGGGGGCTGGAGTGGGGGACACTCACACTCGTGCTGCTTGAAGGGCGGGTGGGATTGCCGCACCGAGATCAAGATGAAGAAGAGGAAGAGAGGCCACAGGATCTCGATGGCCAGCTGGATCTGGGGGAGACCCATGGTTGGGGGGGGGGTCCCTGCCCTCATCGGTGCCCAGGGCTCTGCCTGCCCCCATGCCAGGACCCAGCAGCTCCGGGTGCCCTCCCACCCCTGTACTCGCTCACCCGCTGTCGCCGGCGGTAGGTGAAGTTCTTCCAGAGCAGCAGCCCCAGCTGGGTGCCCACAGCCATGGTGGGGTGCGGGGGGGACGTGCCCTGCACCCCACTCGGCTCCAGCTGCAGGCAGGAGTGGGGGGGTCAGTGCCAAGCTGGGGGTGGTGGTTGGGGCTTTGCTTCCCTCTGTCTCGGGGCTTATCACACCCGGGCAAAGGGCTGAGCTCTGGCCCCCCCCCGGCATTCCTGCCACAAAGCTCCTTTCCGGAGCAAAGCCCTCAAATCTCATTCCTTTCTAAACCAAAAGCAGCAAAACAGGGCACAAGCTCTGCCAGTGCCTCCAGCTCAGCACTGCTCAGGACCCGATTCACACCCTGTGCCAGGCCCGGGGAGCAGCCGGGCACCCCAACACCCCGGCTGCAGCAGCAGCTCCCAGCCCTGGGGAGTTGAGCAGCCCAGGACAGGCCTGGGACTTGCCCGTGCCTCAGTTTCCCTGTGTGAGGAATGTGGCTGGGCCAGCAGCAAGGTCGGGTGTTCCTGGTGAGACCCTCAGCACATCAGGTGGGAACTGCCCCAGTGCAGGGGCTCAAGGTGTGAGCTCAGACCCCCGGGCCCTGCAGGTGCCCCCCAAGCTGTGCTGGGGTCCAGGGAGCTCCAGCTCCGTCCCATTCCCAGCAAGTCCCCATGCCCGACCAGCTCCTGGGATTTACCCACCCCCGGACAGGGCCCTGTGCGCTGGCACCCCCCGGGACCCGGCAGCAAAGTGCTGCCCCCCCCGCCAGCCGCACAGGCCGGCTTCGTGCCAAGGCAGAGGCGGCATGACCGAACCCGCAGCTTCCCGCCCGGCAAACACCCTCGGCTGGGGAAGGTCCCGCTCTGGAGTTGCCCCCCGACCACCGTGAGCTGGGGACACCCCCAGGACAGGGACACGGACACCCCCACTGCCCATTCCACCACCCTGGGTGGGTGGCCAAAGCTGCAGACTCACTGGCCTGCCCTCTGGCCTCCCTCCAGCCTCGCACCTCCGCCCCGGCTGGGCTTGGGCAGGAGGGCAGGCAGGAGGGCAGGCAGGAGGGCAGGCAGGCAGGAGAACAGGCAAGAGGGCAGGCAGGCAGGAGGGCAGGCAGGAGAACAGGCAGGAGAACAGGCAGGCAGGAGGGCTGCCCGCTGCCATCGTGCCCGTGCCCCAGGCTAAGCTGGGGCCCGGATAAGCGGGCAGCAGCCAGCGGGATTAGCATCCCGGCTGGGAAATCCGGCTAATCGGCCTGTGGGTCCTGGGGGGATCCTTCCGAGAGGGCACCGAGGCTTGGGGAGCGCTGCACCACCCACCACAGCCGCAGCGGGAGCCACCAGCGCCCCGGCACCGGGAGGAGGCTGCCCGGGTCGGGGGGACACCGGGGGACAGAGGCGGCCGGTGCCGGGACCGGAGACCGCGGCGGGGCTCCGGGCTGGGGGGAGCCTCATCCCGGCCGGGGGCAGCGGCTTTTCCCGGGACAAACCAACCACAAACCAGCGGGATCCTTCCGGAAAAGGGCTCGCGTGGGAATCCGCTCACTCATCCCACGGGGACAAACACGCCCCAAAGCTGCGACCGGAGCGCGGCCGCTCCCGACCCCGGCACCCGCCGGCCCCGGTGGGCAAGGTGCGGAGTCACCGGGGGCTGACGGACCGGGGAGGTTACGGGGGCACATGGGGACAGCCCGGGGGGGACACGGACAGCTCGGGGGGGGACGGGGACAGCTCGGGGAGGGGGACACGGACAGGCCCAGGGGGACGATGGAGACGCAGGGAGAGCCCGGGGGGACATGGGGACAGCCCGGGGGTGGGGGGGGGTGAGAAAAAGAATGCAAATAAAAAATGCTTAACTCAAGATATAACTGAAATGTGGTCAATTAAGTATATCAAGGTTTTTGACCCACAAATGTTCAAATGAATCCTGCCTGCGGGGTGTAACAAGTATTTAGCACACTGTGCGAAGCTCCAACAGCAAGCAAACACAAACAGCGAGCAAAACAGTTTCATTACTTGCAGAAGTTATGCATGCAGCAAAGTTTGTTTTGCAACTAATTAAGACTTCATGCAAAAAGGGTGTCACATCCTCCAGGCAATTTGACTGAGCGTATAAAAGCATTTGCTGCGCAGAACTCTCCTAATCACTTTTCTCAAGCTCTTCTCCTTGGAGATCGAGGTAAGTCAATTTTGAATCAATTACTTCTTGCTATCTGTATATTATCAAATGGGAGGTTAAACGGAGGAAGTGGCAAGGGGGTGTTCTTCCAGAAATATCCTTTTTTTGGTCCTTTGGGTGTAAGTCAACTGAAGTTTGATACTTCGGAGGTGAAAGCTGGCATTTGCAAACGTTGGTGCTCAGGACAGCAGGTCATTTAAACCAGGGATGGGACAGAGAACTCCCTCAGAATTCTAAAGGGTCTCCATTTCATATTATAAAGACTAGGTTTCATTTTAAAAATTATCATTGAAAAAATGTCTTGGTTATGATGTTCTCACCCTCAGCTGTCTTCAAGGAAGCTACGGTTTCTTTTAACAGTTGGAGAACTTGTCTTAGATATTTTCAAAGTCCTACAGAGGCTTCAACTCAGATTTTTCTTACTAAAAAGCCACTTTACTGCTGGTTTTGTTTAAAATAGAGAGTTGAATTCCAAATCTAGGACTATACAGGTGCTCCTGCTCCTCTTTTCATGAGTACAAGGCTGAGCTTTGACAAGTTTTCTGCTTTGGACCACCCAAGGATCCCTACCATAGGATTGATCCATGGTAGCAATTCTTTTCCCAAAGGCAAAATAGCAATTTCTAGATCCAGCTCTTTAGCTGGTAAAATATTTCATTGTTGCCTTTTTCTTAACTCCACGTCAAAAGCATAGGGTCAATCAGAAAAAGATGAAGATTCAGCCCTGGATATTGGAGACAGCAACAACGTCATGTGGCTAAGATTAGATTTTTAGATGGAGACACAAGGAATCTCTGAATTTTGTCCCTCCCACAGACTCACGGGCTAAATTCAGGGATTTATCTGGCCAATCAGTTCAAGCTCATCCTTCATGCCAGCCCTTAATCTCTTCAACATCAGTTTCACGCTGATAAATTGAAGAAAATTATCGCTTCTCCCTCGTTCTGTTTGCCTTGCCTAATTAGTGTGGGCACAATTCAGGGCAGCGAGAGCCTGTTAATCTATAATTATATAATGGCCAGGAAAATCCAGCCTTGATATCAGGTACAGTTTTAAAGAGCTGGGTGATTTCAGATCGAAGATACTGTAATCCAGATGATCTATAATGAGACTAATAAAAGATGGGTGGATCTCCATCCCAGATCATACTGTTCCACCTCCAATCAGGTGAGATAAGGTAACGAACCAGCTTCACCACCACGTTTTGGTCTTGACATTGGGGTGATCATTAAAATCTATGTGTTTAAAACACATAGCCGAGTTGGGGTTATGGCTTTCAGCAGGGTTTGAACCAGCAGGAAGAGAGAGACAGGGCAGTGCAACACATAGAAAATCCAGAGGAGAATGTCCCAAGGAACTTCCACCTAAACACAAGGAGGAACTTCTTCACTTTGAGGGTAGCCAAGCACTGGAACAGGCTGCCCAGAGAGGTGGTGGAGGCCCCATCCCTGGAGACATTCAAGGTTCAGGCTTGATGGGGCTCTGAGCAACCCGACCTAGTTAGAGATGTCCCTGCTTCTTGTAGGTGGGTTGGACTAGATGGCCTTTAGAGGTCCCTTCCAAGCCAATACATTCTATGATTATATTTATACCTCATGATTTCCCCTTTTGCCAGCAATTCTGATATCCAGCATGGAACCTTGTCTTCCCAGAAGCTTGATATCTAAATGTATAAACTTCCTGCTGGACTAACAAGTGCATTTTCTCCTTCCCCTCCATCTGTCTTTCAGGTCTGGATCTGTCACATGTCTCCCTACGAGTCCTGCTTGCTGCCAGGGCTGGCATGCCCTCAGCCATTTGCCCTCACCTCCAATGAGAAGTGTACCATAAAATACCCTGATACAATAGTGGACATAGTGGACACTGACTCACCACCGTATTCCGTGATATATCCCGGCCCAACTCTCACCACTTTCCCTCAGCAAACCCTAGTGGGATCTACCATGTTGTTCGATGTCAGAAACTTGCTCGGTTCCCGGGGATCTCGTAGGTTTAGGGATGTGTGTGGTTCTGGGACTGCCTGTAATTCGCCATTACCATGTTGTGATGCAGGAATCTTTAATCCTTTTCCTCCTCACTTGTCCAAACAGTTGTGTTGTAGAACTTGCAGGCCAGCCTAAATCCAACCTGGATATCTGTGGATTCAGTGAAGAGCAGAACTGAACAGTAAGACAGATCACGACTAAGTTTATGGATAATGGATTATAGAAGTGCTGAGCTCCCACAGTTCCCAGCGGAGTCAATCAAAACGTGGCTTCCTGGCACCATGAGGACTAGAATTTCCAAACTACCAAGAAATTGAAAATTCCATATTGGATCTTATTGAAAATTAGGATGAAATTTTAAAAAATTGAAACAAGATTTTTTAAAAATATATACTTTTGGTTTGCTAAAAATGTATCTCTCAATAAATTCAAGTTTTTTTGCCAACATGGACTTTTTATTATCAATTTCTAACAAAATAAAAAGCATAAAATTTCAAAATTATATGACTGAATCTTGGGCTCCAAAAATGAAATTTAATTGAAATTCATATTCACGTGTCTATTTTGCTGAACCAACATTCACCATTATAAAAAAAAAAATCAGCTTTACTTGGCATTTCTTAAAATTAGGCATTTTTAAGTCTTTCCTGTGCTTTACTTCTGCTTAGATCCACAATGTAATGGCTTCCCAGCTTATTTTTCTGCCTGTATCTCATTTGGTGCAAGCCAGGGCGAGAAAAAAAAAAAAACCAACCAAACCAACTTCAAACAACTGTAATAGCAGATTTCTCTGTAAAGTACTTCTGTTCAAAGAAGAACAATCTATGCAAAATCATGGAACTGCAGATTCGTTGTAGACCCTCATGAAGTCCTGGAACTCTTCTGGTTATATCCTATCCATCTAATTTTGCGCATGTATATTCAGCTTCACATTCCCATTAAATATCGTCATGCAGCACGTGCTTTTGGGTTTTCCTTTTTTTCCCACCCCCCTCTACACTTGATTTTTTTGAACCCTTGTGAGACCCACCATAAGTGGCGTGGTCACCTGGCTGAGGCTCAACACCCACGCCAGCACTAACTACATCACCACTCTGCATTTATAAGCTTTTGCGTCGAAAAATTTAATCCAAACTCCACTTCTGCATGGGGGAAAGACGTTTCTGTCTCGGGAGGGCACAGTCCACCTCTGAAGTGGTTCACAGACAGCTCTCTGGTTGCACCACCATCAAACCTCCTCCACGCTCCATCTCAGGCTGTCAGGAGTGCAGGCGCCAGCCCAGCAGATGCGGATTTTTTTTAATTAATTGAAGTACTAGAATGAGTTTTCCAGCCTGCTCAAGGTTATTCCCAAAAATAGGACAAAAAACATTCACCAAGCACGTACTGGCAGAAGCAGGGCACCGTAAACCTCTCTTTGGGTCATTTTGTCAGGACTTGCGCAAGAAGAATCTGCAATGTGGATACGTGCAGCTTAATAGTACAAAGAAAATTCATCTATTGGCCAATGCAGGGTAATAGAAAGGACTAATGAGTTATTAGGCAGAGCATTAACGAGCTCCTGTTCCACCCAAGAGACACTACAGGCCCAGGAGAGAAGCAATTCTGTTTTTAATTACCTATGTGACTCAGAAAAATCAATCACTTTTCCCCCCCTCCCTCATTATTCTGCGCTTTCAGAATATTTTTTCTAAAAAATAATGGACAAATAAGTGAATAATTTTTAGCTGGGCTTGTAGCAGTAAAACCAGGAAAAATTACATCAGTCCACACGTTTAAGTCAGCAACAGAAGCTGCCACCTCCCAAGATTTTAAAGACCTTTTCCAGGGGATTGTTTCTGACAGCCTTCACCATCCCCCGGGACATTCTCTCCATACTCATCTACTCGAGTTCCTCGAGTCCGCAAGTTAAATCTGCAGCCTCTTTTCCCATAAATCAACCCCAACATCAGATGGCTTCTGTGTGAGCCTTTCAGTAATAAGGCAGTTTTCAGAAAGCTTCATAAATACTAATTATATTTGTCCACGTGCGGAGCGTTGCAAAACTAAGCCTCTGCCTTTGGATTTAGACATCCAAGGGTTGAGCAACACTGACACTTTAGTAATATGTGTATGAGGATTGCAAGATCATCATTTTGCGTTTTTTCATATAAAGGTTTTCTTAATTTTAAATAAATCACCCCGCACGTACCCCAGTGCTTTTTAAAGGGTGGGAAAAATCCCAAGCTAGTAGAAGCCAGACATCTCTCTTTCCTTCAGCGTTCCCGTCTGCATTGTGCTGTGTTTGCACCATGTGTAAATACATAATATTAATGTATTTTAAATATCAATACCCTGCAACAGTCTAGCCCCATGAACACATCTCCAGTGGAGCTCTATTCAGTCACAGATCCACAAGCCAAACGTTGGTAGCTACCACCCAAAATCACACTGCTCTTCACCACCACCACAACACCTGTCCTACAGATTCATGACACTGCTCCTAGTGTCTGTGATGGAGGATCCTTGCTCCTTTGGCCCAAAGCCTGCAACGAGGGCATGGTGTTTGTCCTTTCTCCTTCCTCAAGGATCTGTGCAACTCCTGTGTTGGTTGACATAACCATAAATGACCTGGCACGTGTAATTTTGCTGTGAAGGCACTCAGCTGCTACGTGGCCCGGCCTTCAGGCAACAGCCACGCCGTAAAGGAGGACAGAACATGCAGCTCTGATGTCAGAGCTGGAAAGCTCCACGTGGTTGTGGTCTGAAGGAGGAGGAAGGATCACCTGGCTGAAGATTGTGTATTAAAAAGTCTGGTTTTATTCCCCTGCACAGTTTTTGTCCAAACTGGCTTTTGATTTCGTCATGTTTATACTCCCAACTACCTATAGCACAGGAAGGGCCTCTGAGGGCCAGCCAAGGCAAAACCATTCACTGGGAAATCTCCAAGTGTCCTCAAGGAAGGAGTTTTGAAATACTTCAAGTGCTCTGTATTGATTTACATCTGCAAGGTGCCTCTTATGAAGTTAGCATCATGCAGCTCAATTTAGATGTTCCTGGAATCACATCTTTACTATCAAGGAGCTGTTCATCTAAATCAGGTCCATCTGACAAGCAACCTTGCACGCGCAAAGGGATGTTCATCGCTTCAAAGACTTTCCCGTACAGCAGGCTCTGTTCCCAGTTCTCCCCAACACCCTTCTCTTTCCCCTGTCCAGTTTCTGAGATTTTCTCCTATGTGCAGGACCAGCATAGACCACTCTTACTAGTTACATTCTTGTTCTTTGCTCATTTCTTATGTTTGAAACTCACGTTGTTCGTACCAAGTTTTTGGTCTGCCCTCTGAAGGAACTTTCGAGCAATAACATCAACCTTCAGTTAGAAGAAACAAGTTCCAAATCCTCATCTCAAATGTGATTTTGCTTTTCCTGCCCAAAATATTGGAACGAACAAATGGAAGGAACCAAACAATAGCTCAGACTCCTTGTATTCAAATATAAAAGAATAACTTCACTTCAAATTAGGCATAAAAGCTTCATTCATGATACTTTGTTAATACAGTCATCAGATCCATTTCTTCCAGCCCTTGAGCTTTGAGTATTTCAATTGCCAAGAAAAGTCAGCCCCCCTAGGGCAGGTTTGTGGGAGCAGAGGTCCATGGGCCAGACACCACTTCTCACCCTGTAACCATACCAAGTCTGAGGTCTGCCAGGGAGGACACGGGGTGACTCACATCAGATTGAGCTGCTACACCCACAGACTGCCGGAAACACTTTATTCCTTCTCCCTGCACAAGTTGTTTACATTCCTGTGGTTTGTTCCTGATTAAATAACTTCAGGTTTCCATGCCATAAATTGTCCTTAACATTTGAGATGAATGTGTGGGATTCCCCTGGAGGGGGAAATTCACTTGTTAAATAGAACCTGTGGACGGCTGAGCACAAATACTTTCAAAGAACTTTGTGAGGGCTGTACAACATCTTCTACAGGCACCACGCTACAAGTCATCAGTGTTTCAGCCAACTCTGATGTCACACAGCTGAAAACTTTTTTTATCTGCCAAGACTGACTCAGTGTGTTTGCTACTCATTAAGAAACAACTGAGCTTTAAAGCAACGCTTCAGACCTGTGCCCTGCATTTTACATGACATGACTGAAAATGATAGAGACCTTAAAGCTTGATAAGACCAGCCTGCACCAGCTGAGGATCTAATTCTGCATTTCTAACATTTTCTTAGGTCTCTCATCCAACCTCTTGTTCAAAGCAGAGTAAAGTCTGATAGGACAAGAGGAACCAGCTTCAAGTTGTGCCGGAGGATGTTGAAGTTGGACACAAGGAACAATTACTTCATGCAAAGGGTTGTCAAGGGCTGGCCCAGGCTGCCCAGGGCAGTGGTGGAGTCCCCATCCCTGGAGGGGTTTCCAAGCTGTGGAGATGTGGT
>JAVSBS010028187.1:0-20622 GCA_033124195.1 Coracias cyanogaster | reverse complement strand
CTGTGAAATCTGGTGCCAAAATCTGCATTTGTTTATTGGCAAAGGCTGATATTTGTACTGTACTTGAACAACTTTTGGCACCATTGCCTGATGAAGGTAAGCAAAATTCCTGTGCCTGAGTGGAAAAAGTATTCTTCAAGTTTAAGACATGAAACATCTATTATTTTCAGTCAGGGTAAATTTAATGATATTTTATGGGCTGGAAGGCAATGGTAGGAAAAAGGTCCGTAACCTTTTGAAGGAGAGGAAGCAGGTATTTTTCTAGGCTTGCCAAGTGTTGTCATTCATCAGGCAGCTCCTCTTTATCCCCAGCCCATGTCCTTGGACCTGTCCAGGACTGATCTGAAAAGAGACTCCACCTCGTTGATGCAGGGTGATGCTTGCTGCTGCAAGATGTGTTTCTCTAGCTAGCTGCTTGGCAAAGCAGGGAAGTCCCGTCAGCTGCCTTTCTACTTAAATTATCCACTTTTTTGGCACAATGACAGGCTCTTTTTAGCCCCGTGTATGGTTCCTGGCACAGCAGAGGCCAGATCTCAGCTGCTACTTTTCTGCATCACAGCAGGAGCCCTTAAGAGTCCTGCTTCTGGGCTGGGGCAGCTGCCAGCAGATGCAATCCCCCTCATAGCGCCAGAGCAGTGGGCTCTGACGCTGGTTAACTCTAGTGTGAACCAGCCTAAGATGTGCTCTTGGCAAAGAAATGGTAGCTCCCACTGCTTGTATGGATGCGTGAAACCAAGCTACTCATGTTAAACATAGCATGGGCTGGAGTGTGTGCATGCCGCGGTTTTCTCCAAGAAAGCTGCAGGCTTGGAAACGCTGGCTGCAACAACAGCAGCGTCAAGAAATTGGATGTGTTTTAGTGGGTTTATTTGTGGGTAACGAGTGGTGCTCTGTTGTTGAGGAGGTCTGTAAGCTCTTGCCTGCGGTTGGTGCTCCTGGCAGCCCCCGCAGCTCCATAGTGCGGCCTGGAGAAACGTGCTGCTGCAGCTCTCCTCCCTGTTGGGAAGAGCAGCTTCACTTGAGAAACCGTTGCTTTTTATAGGAAAAGTCAATCTGGGGGATTTATGCATACACAGATTTTATTCAGTGGCATGCCAAGATGTGAAGGGATCTGAAGCTTTTTCATGACCTGCATGTCAGTGGCAATGGGCTGTCAGAGTGAGTGCCTGGCTGAGTGGGCTTGTGCTTGGCCAAAGCTACCTGCGTGCCCGATGTACATCCAAATGCCATTATGGCACAGCCCAGAGTTTTGGTGAACTTACGGTGCTTTTTTTGCACAGTTTCTCCCTGTCTGTTTGCTTGCATGGTGTCCTAATCCAGGGTGCCTTTCTGGTTTGCAGAGAGTCTTGTCATGTTGCTCCATTGCAAGCACTGCTTGGAGCTAGAGGAGCAGTTGTGTCCCAGATCACCATGGTCCTACCCATGGGGTAAAGCAGCAAAGAGCACACTTCTTTTGATGTAAAAAAAAAAAAAAGTTCTTTCTCAGTGGCAAATCTCCCACTGACTACAAGCTCCATGTGTCTGCAAGCATACATGAACATGTGTTTGCTGAGCTGCTTCCCCTGCCCCTACAGCAGATCTTGAGGCCCTGCATGCTCCAAGGGGCTGCAACCTGCTCGTAGCATTCAGGGTTATTTTCAGTCACCTTTTTCACTGCTCTAGTGAAGGGGGATTTTTAAAGTTTATTTCCAGAGCAAACTGCCTAATGGCATTTCTGTTTGTTACAGCTGTTCTTCTAATGTACCAGATCTGAATCTCCCCCTTTAGGAGGTAAAAAAAATGCCTTTATTTTGGATAAAATACAAATGTATGTGTGGAAGCTGCACTTGCTGAAAATGTTTTCTAGTACACAGATGCTATTGAATAGAAAATAGTGCTTGTGGTCTCCCTTAGTTAAGGCTGTGGTTAGATTTGGTTGGTTGGTTTTGTACAAGCCTGCAGTTTTGTTTATAAAACAAATACACTGTTATTCCCTGTTCTTGCAGTGGATGAGTGGTAGAAGTGGTGCTCCTCAGTTTTGCAACACTTATAGCTGGAGAAGAAACTGGAAAATCCTTGTGTGGCTTGAACCGCTAGATTTTACACGTGGAGATGTTCCAGAAACATGTTGGATAATTTTTTAACATTGTTATTTCCACTAAGCTTTGCATCTCTTCTATTAGGTCTTCTCAGTGGATGGATGGGTTTTGAAGCTCCACATTTAGGAGTACACAGATCAGATACCTGATGCCATGACATTGCCATTTGTCATTAATGTGAAAGAAGATCGGGATGTGGTTCTGAGACAGATGGGTAAACCTGAGGATGGTGGTCACAGAAAAGGCATGAAACGCAGGGAGAGTCCATCTCTGAACAGGGGAGAAGCTGCTCATCTGGAAGTGCGAAAAGAGCCTGGGTAGAGCTGAACACAGATTGACCCAAGACACCAAGGTGAAGAGACAAATCCCCTTCTTGGATGAGTTCCCAGTGCAGATAAGGAAACTCGGTGTCGGGGTGAGACCTCATCCAAGGTGATGTGTGTGGTCTCAGTGGTCAGGAGTCAGGCAGCTGTCACTTCACTAAGTGCAGAGGATGATTTCTATGGCACGGGTAGAGGAAAATGTGTGTCTGAGAGGGGGCAAGAAGAGCCTTGTCAGTTAAGCCAGGAGAGCCAAGGCTGATGTGGTAGTGATGGCTCTCTACCAGTGTGTGTAGCAGAGGGGAAGTTCTGGAGAAGACAGTGTTGGGACCAGAGAATATGTGGTCACCATTCAGGCTGGAAGTTAGAGGGTTATTCTGAGCTAGTAGATTAATGAGGCCCGAGGCTGAGGTGGTGGGAACAAAGCCTGGCTGGCTTTTGGGATTAAGCTCAGGAAGAAAGTTATCTGCCATGTCAGGGCCTGAACATGATATGTCCAAGAGGAGCAACTCATCTTTAGGAATATTGAAAATAACGAGTATTGACCGCATTAAAGTGCAAGTATATTGAGGTACATCCAACCTGACATGGTTTTGTACAGAAGCCATTAGGACAAAGCTGAGTAACGGAAGCTTATAGGATACCAAGACAGCTTGGAAGCAACAAGCAAAAGAGATATAACCTATAATAGCCAAACTGAATTTGCAGGAATGGTGGCACTCAGTGTCTTCGCTTCAGTGCGTGCCTGTGGTAGGTAGGCAGGCCACCTCTCCTGGCTTGACACCCGGGCAGGTCTGCCCCTCTCACCCCGGCTGCAAATTCGGTGTTGACACGGGCTGTTTCTTACTGCACTTTGTCTAATCCCAGCCCAACAATGCTGTCTTCTCAGTTGAGTGCTCACCGTATTGCCATGGTATGAATTAATAGAGATAACCCAGGAGTTTTGTAACAACAGTACATTTACTGAGCACATTTTGTTGTCCAGTGAACCCAGAACGTGGCAAATAATTGCTGTGAAAAATAGTTTTGACTCTTTCGCTCCCTTGTAAAACTGGGGAGGAGCTGATAACTTTATCTCTCCCGGTTTTGGACTGTGCACAGTTTTGATGATTATCTCGGCAGGTCAAAACCACAGACGTCTGTTCCAAACTGGTGGGTAATTGCTTTGTGCAAAGCCGTTCATGAGCTAATTTTTTCCTCCAGGAAGGTGAAGTTTGTGTATTCAATCCCATTTCAAAGCAATGCCATTTCTTACCAGAGACTGTAGCAGAAACGTATGCACAGCTCAGTTCTTTCTGACCTGCCTAGATCCTCATTTTTTGTTTGAGAATACAATTTGGAGTATATTTTTTCTGTGTTGCTACTTAATCAGTCTAATCTGATGTTCTTCTAACCTATGGTTTCCTTCCTTCTCTCCCTTATTTTCTATTATTAAATCTTCCAGACCATTGAAAATATTTGAGATGTAGATTTAAGCAACTTTGGCACAACACTAGTCTTCCTCAATTGGGTTAATAGGCAATGGCTGCTCCAGCACAGTAAGGGTGGGTTGAAAAATGACAAACAGGCTTCCTCCTGCAGGCTGATACTCAGGGCAGAGGACAGGGCAGGTGAGAGGTGTGATAACTGAATATGTACATTAAAATGGGCAGATGAGATAACTGATGCAGTACCGTACAGAGGAAAGATCTGCATGGTCTGCAAATATGTATTACTGTATTTGGGATCTGATTCTCTAACATTCAAGCAAAGTAAATATTCCATTAGTATTGATTAGGAGTGAGGGGTTTTTTGTCAATGCCAGTTATTTGCTTATCAGTACTATTGCCCAGCCTCCAGGTTGTTCTGGCTCCAATGTTCATGGTCTACCTGTGGAAACATGGAAGAGGCAGGAGAAGCAAGGGGGGAAGGTCTGGTATGGCTGCAGAGGTGGGGAGGAGGGAAAGAGCTGGGAGGGATGGATGGAGCAGGTTGAATGTCTTGGTCCATCAGAATAAAGGGGCTGCTGTAGCCTTATAGGCCATGCTAGATGGGTCTAAAAGGTAAATAGGGATGAGAAGTAGTATAGTGTTGAGGTGGCATTGCAAAGTGTAAATGTAGCTTCTTGATTTTCCTTTTTCAGCAAGGATGTTCTTGGGGAACAAGTTTGGCTCTGCACTTTTGGAAGGGGAGCTGTCCTGGGCTTTCCACAGGCTTTTTTGTCTGGATGGTCCCGGTCACAAGAGGACTGTGGGCAGCCCAGTGTTCCCCTTCCCACCAGTGTGGTGGGAACCAAAACGGGATGGCTGCATCCCATGAGAGACCCCCGGCACCCTTCAGCCAGGTCCCAGCCAGATAGAACTTTCTTCTAGCAACCACCCTTTTGGTCTTCAGCAGGACTTGGGAGGAGGGTTATTTAAAGCTTTCATCCTTTCTGTGGAGTATAGGAAGTAGGAAGCGCTTCCTCTCCGTAGATCTCTATCCAAAGCTTTTGTCTGCTTCCTTACAGTCCCACCCTGCTTGGAGTCACTCCAAAACCGAGCATGCTGGGGCAATGTACCATTGTTCAACAGAGTCATCCTCAGCTGCAACTCCTCTCCTTTCCCAAACCAGAAGGTTTCAGCATCAAAATGCCAAAAAGGGCTCTCCTGGCTGGGCTATGGGATGTATAAATGCCCATCTGTCATCCCTAGCCCACTACCCCTCCTGCACTTGGAAATGTTGATGTTGCAGAAAGGAAATATGGGAGTCAACCTTCCTTTGTGAGTCTGATTGATGCTTGCTGCTGCATTTTAGTTGTGATACTTAGGGGAGGTCTCAAAATAAGTCTGACAAGTCGTGATCTCTGTAATAGAAGGTCAAAAAGCTAAAAAAAAAAAAAAAAGAAAGTTAACCACAAGATTGTGAGGGCCTGAAATACTTTTAAGATACTGCCTACTGTCTTCAGAGTGTGGTGGGAAATGTGGGACTATTTCTGTTGTGCTGAGTATATCTCAGGGAAGTCCAGCAGCAAGATCATACCTGTGTGGGAGGCTCAGCCAAGGCAGAGCATCAGCTGGAGGATCTACCTGGTGCCTCCATGGTCCAGACTGCCTTCAGCTGAGAAGATAAAGCTTCACCTTCCTCTGGCAGGAGCCTTTTCCCCAGTACCAGTGTGAGTCCAGACATCTACATCAGTTTTGCAGCTGAGTCTCCTGATCCCAAAGGAGGTACATTCACTGGCCTTCCCTTTTCAACCTATGTACTGACAACAAAAAGCTGTTGGCAGGCTTCAAGGCGAAGGGAAGCAGCCTCACTGTTGTGTGCTGAAAGTTGATGTCTGCACACCCCAGGAGAAGGCATCACTTCAGAAACTTTTGGTTAGTGCACCATCCTCCACCAGCATAGTCCTCCTTTTAACTACTGCTGCGTCCTTTAAACACTTTCTTCCTGTTCCTCTCAAGAGGTAAAAATAAATGATAAATTATTCTGTTGACATTACATAAATGTTGCATTTACGGAAAGGTCTTGTTGACATGGTTTCTCATACAGGATACCTTCTCCTTATGCAGAAAAGTGGCTGAAAATTTCCAGGAAAATATATATGTCATCCTTGGGGAAGGGAGATTGAAAAAATTATGACAGCCTATGGCAGGTGTGGATCTTTGTGAAAGATGCAGAAGTTGGTGAAAGTGTTGGCTTTAGGAGGATTTTCTGTAGCCCTGTTAGAAGTGGAGCTAATAGTGATTGATATCAGGTATAGCTTAGCATCTCTTCAGAGACTAGAGTAATAAATGAAAAGATCAAAAAGAGGCTGAGGTCAGTACCCTGGCATGACTGGATGAAGAAGAGCTTATCTGTCCATGGTCTGATATGTTAAAACCTTGCTGATTAGGTGGTTTTTTTGTTTGCCTTTGCTAAAACAAAGTTCATGAGGACAGTGCCATCTGAAAGAGAGACCTTAAAGTGGTAGGTTTTCTCCCTCATCCTCTTCTCCCACATGAACATCCAGCTTCAACATCACTGTTGAGAAAAGACATTCATTTCCTGTTTTTCTAGTCAAGACCTTCACTGATGCAGCATTGAGGCGGTGGAACAGGATGTGTTCCATGTGTGGTCTCAGGTGGAGGTCAGCTCTTCTCATCTTATGGCTGTTGGGGTGCTTCCTGCTTCAAAACCACCACATCTTCTTCCTGCTACCATGCCCAGTTAGGGAGGAAAATAAACCCATTTGACCACTACCAGCATCACTTAGATACAAATATAAAATTCAGCATGATTTGATTCTCCATTTGCTGTCTTGCCCAGCCTGCTAATACAGATTCAACTCCAGGCAGCCCTCACCTGCAGCGCTCAGAAAAGCACATTTGGTGCAGATATTGCTGGGGATGGAGCCCCATGGTGGAGGTTAATGAAAAAAGCAATGCCCTGAGTGTGCATCGCATGGTTTGCTTCTGAGGTGATTTGCATTTGAGTGTTGAACATCACCCAGAAATACCATAGGAGAGAACGGATTTTCATAGGGCTGTTCTTGGTGCCCCTAAAAATGTCATCGTGTGTCTGGAGTTTTCAGCTGTCTCCTCTGATATGGAACATTCCTTTTCTCTGAGACAGGCTGTCATATTGCTGTTCTGCATAATTTATAGTGAACACTCTTAAAAGCAAGTTACACTTTTGAGTGTTCACAAGTAATGGAAGTTGCAACTACTTACTGGATAGGTTGGGACTGGAGGTGCTGCACGAGCCTCTGCTTACCTTGGACTCAGCTGCGGCAAGAGTCCAGCAAGCGCAGTCCCTGACAGCTCAGTGAAGCACATTTTTGTACTGATTTTGTAGGAACTAGTCACAAAATAATACGTCTCCTGTTTTCTAGAGCTCTTCTCCCATTTTTAATGTTGGTAACTGAAGTGAGAGATGAGAAGGGCTATTACTTCTATCACTGAGCATCATACATGGTTTGTCATGTCACCACTGATGAAGCAAGGATGTCCTTCTCCTCCCTGCAACAAATATAGAAAATAGCACTTTACGTTCAGGATTTACCTAACAGAAACCCCAACACTTTGCTCATCCCTGCGACCATCAGGTCTGGAGTTCAAACGACAGAGGCACTGCCTTCGGCAAACACCTGCCTGTGCCCTCGCATACATTGCTCATGGGGAGCCACCAGCCCAGGTGTGCCTTGGCATGGGCAGACCTTGCCATCCTAGGAGGACAGCAGGACATTGCCCCACATAAGCGCTGCATCCAGGTGTAGATTTTCCTATAATTCAATATAAGGTGTTTGGCGTTGCATTCTCAAGGCACAAAAGCTTCTGGTTGCCCTGCTACTAGCACGAGCATGAACCTCACATTGTGTTCCTTGTGTCATGCTCTTGTCCGAGATGTGTGCTGGGGATGTGGCTTTCCTGCATGTGATAGTAGTCTCTACACTTTTGGCTCCTTGATTTTAAAAATAAATTTAAAGAAGTCCCTGTAAGGCTGGTACAGTCACCTGCACCAAGACTTGAGTAATACCCTCAGCTAGTGTAGATCTTGGGCTGATTCCTACCAGCAGAAAATTTGGTCCTCTGCTGCCAGAATTGCTGCATCCAGCAGAACCATTTTTTTTCCCTTATGGTTGGGATGCTTTTCTTGTGTAGTTATTTTACAGAGTTTTTATTTCACAGGGTTTTTACACCTCTGCAAGAAAAAAAAACATAATTTAAGCTCCAGGTTTGCTTTTTAACTCTAGTATTTTTTTTCATTCAACAAACAGAAAAATAAAGGTGCTATTTTAAAGTGATGATGTGTGTTTAAAAAAACAAATGAACAAACCCAACCAACCAAACAAAAAACTCACAAAAAACCCACCTCATTTAGAAAGCTAGATTAATAAAATAAATGGATGCATTTCTATTAGATTTGAAATTTTTGGAACAAAAAATAGGACAGTAGTAGAAATTGTTAGCAACAGCTGCATATTTGGTAGATGAAAATGTTACTGACAATCTTTCTCTTTTGGTTGATTTTTCCCCCCTCAGTGTTTCAGTATTTTTATTTAAGTATCTAAATAATTGTTGGTTGAATTTTTGTTGAAGGTAGCTAGATGGTGTATCTCCAAACCCACATCTTTTCACCAAGCATACCTCTGCTAAATAATGTGGGTTTTTAAAATAAAGTTTCCTTCCACTCTTTGAAAACAAGCCCAACTCTCTGTTTCAAATTAGCTACCCTGAAATCCCCTTGATTCCTGCAGTCCCTGTGCAGCACAGTGCCTGCACCTGGAGAAGGGAAAGATGTCAGACCTATTTATTTTGGTTTGTTTTTTTTTTTCATTTAGGCATTATTAGCAGTGAGGTTGATCTGCAAGACCAGCCTCTGAGGGATGATGATAATCTGTCACTGTCTCTTTAGCAAGTGCTGTTGTCCCCAAACTCTCCATCTTCTCGACATGAATGACTCTGATGCTTCTGGGTTTGCTCAGGTGCTATGGGCTGTCTCTGATACTGCTATATTTTGGCTAATTCTTCTGAAATTAAATCCAGCTTCCTTTCTCCCAGGACTGTGATTATTTTGTAGAGAATTATTCTCTGATTTACATTTATCAATTAAATAAATGCATCGTGTGAAACTTTTTGAATCCAGTGACAAGGCAGCTTTAACATTTTTTATCACAATAGTATATTCAGTGAGCATGACGTGGGTTTTTCCTCGTGCAACCCAACCTTCTCAGAAAAAGACTTTGTGCTCTAAGACATTGTGCTGACATGTTTTCCTTGCTCTGTAATATCGTGTAAACAAACTGTAATTTATTTTTTTAAGCCTTGCCAACTTTGCACAGCATCTGAAGACAAAATAAGGCTGGCTTCTTCTCCCTTGGTTTTGGTAAAAAAAAAAAAAAAAGGAAAGGGCAAAGGGAGGAGACGAGGAAAATCCACTCATGATTTTCTTTTCCTGTCTGCAATCACAAGCTGCACTGCTGCCCAATCTGCTCCCACCCAAATTAACCCAATTTCCTAATTTACTCGAAATATTTCTGTGCTTTTCTTACTGCGTTGGGAATACTTGCCCTTTCCAGTAATAAGCTCTCTTCCCTGAGCTGGAGAACGTTATGGAGAGCTCCCTGAGGAACTGCCATTTTTCTGCTCCCAGTGCAAATCTCATTTTTAGCTCATTAGCAGCAATTCATGAATGTTTGGGGGTGTTTTGCGGTTCTTTTGTTCCTATGCAGTGAATTTGTCACCGTGCCCTCAACAGCAAACTCATCTCCGGGTGATGAGGGTCAGTGTCAGCAAGCACAGCGGGTACCAGCCTGCTCCGGCCCTGAGCAGAGACTGCAGTGGCAGGGAGGGTACCGCTGCTCTCCTCTGCAGATGCCTCCACACCGCATACCGATGGTGTGAATGCAAAGTGGTTCTCAGGTTAATGCAGTGATGCTCGATCTCAGACACTAATTGATTTTTTCCATGTAAATCAGGAATATAATCCCGAGTAAAGTGACTTCAATGGACAGGAGCAATCCAGAGATGTGTAAGTGAATTTCTTAGGTTTCGAGCCCTTGCAGCTGACTCCATGAAATTAATGTGCCAGCCTGGAAATATTCCTCTCACAGAGCTATTTGCAGGATTGGAGCCTTTGTAATATTATATCTTTATTTGGCAAGCTGGGGGGAGATGGTTACCTGTAATGGGTTTTTATCCCAGACATGGAATTGGGTGTTCAAAGACCATGCAATTCCTGGATATGTGTTTATGGATTAATTTACAGAGTAAGGTGCCTGGAGGTCTGTTACTCATCCACTGCACCGCTCGGAAGGATATTCAATGTACATACCTGAATTATTGCTGAGTTTTCTGAAACTGAAAATGTGGGTGATACAGGGGGTCATCCTTCCCCTGCACCCACTTCTTTTGGTAAGCTTCTGAAAAGGATTTAACTTGAAAATGAGTTGCAAGTAAGCAATGGTACTTATTTAAATAAAAACGTGATTAGTCACTGAAAGTGAAAAATTCTAAAAGCCCATTTATTTATTTAGTATGGTTTGTTCTTCTCTTGTCAGGTTTCATTTCTGTTTCCCCGAAGGCAGGAGAGGAAGGAGCTCCAGCTCCTCTTGCCGCCAGCCTTTCACATCTCAACCCCTGCAGCGCTTCTGCGGGGTTTGAATATTTTGCGGCATTATTGACTGCGGTTTCTCATTTGTCTCACTGCTTCTATTATTAACTTCTCAAGAGGTGAAACTATTCCTTGTTGCACTTCAAGCTGTAACGGAAGGTGTTACTTTTGGCCCCAAGTCTACAGCCTGGGAAGGTGAAGTGGGTGCTGCGGTAGCTGGTGTGCCAGCGTTGGTGCTGCTTTTGCTGCAGGGCAGGAAAGAAGTTCACGTGAGTTTACCAGGCAGGACCAGATATCTATAGCAACGTATTTGTATATCCTGTGCCTTCTCTATTGCAATGCTCGTTGCTTAGGCTACTGGCATTAAAACATGTAACAAAATCTGCTCTTTCCTCCAGAGTTCATTATCTGTCCCAGGCCTGTGTAATTGCACATTTCCCCTCTCAGTTCAGATCAGGCCCATTGACCGGCCCTGCACAAAGCATGGGTCAGAGGATGTTGTTATAATCTCATTTTGCAGCCTATTCGCTATATGGTCTTTTCTTACCACTAGGCATTGGCTGCTAGCTGCCGTGCCTGAGAGCCCATCTCCCTCTTGCATCTTGGCCTATGGGAGCTGGAGTCTTCTTAAATACATCCTTGTGTTGACTGAGTTGGTAAGCACTAGTGCTATGAGAGCCCCAAACATTTTTCCCTGCAGATGTGTTCCTGAAGCGTGGCAGCATAGATCTTTAGTGACTGAGGCTTTTATTTGGACAATCTGTGGGGTTTTGTGTTGGGTTTGTTTGCTTTTTTTAATACAAGGATAGATATCTTTAGAAAGATAGCCTCAGAACAAGGCACACAGTTGCTGAATTGCCCCAGGAAGGCAGGACCTTCTCATGGCTCTTGTCTTTACCTGGCTGTAGGAAAAAGGATATTGAGGCCATTTCACAGAATGGTTGAGGTTGTAGTCCACATCTCCTTCTCAAGCAGGGTCAGCTAGAGCAGATAACCCAGGACTATGTCCAGCTGGGTTTTCAGTATCTCCAAGGATGGAGACTTCCCAGTTTCTCTGGGCAACTTGAGCAAGTGTTTGACCACCATCGCTGCAAAATAGTGTTTCCATGCAAAGCCTTTCACGGCATGATGGTCACAAGGTCTCTGTGGACTAAATCCTTTTGTCTCTTCTTCTGCACCCCCAGGCAGGAGGCATCAGTGACGGATCTGACACTTTAGGTGTTTTAATAAAAAAATCTTCTGCCTCAGTGGGAATGATTCTTGCATTTCAGACCAACTTAGAGCAGTATTTGCTGCCTGGCTTATGCTATTCATCTGCTTTGGGCTCCTGCAGTCCCAGAGGCACTGTGCTACAGCTTCAGGACCGTAACAAATCTCAGATCTGCTTGTTCTGTTAAGTGAGCACTGCAAGAAAATGGTGGTAGATTTCCCCCTGCAAAGCAGATAGCTCAGATAATAAAAACAGTGTTTATTCTGTTTCTCTGTGCACTGTCTTTCTCTGCTGGAGCACTGCTGTCCTACAGACAGGAGTTTCATCAATTTTCCTCTTTTTATTAACACTAAATCCGTGTCCGGGGCGGGGTGGGGGGGGTTGCACAAGGAAGTGCATCTCTAAGAAGTCATTCCCGTGTAACTGATGCACTAAGAAGATCCCATCAGGAGTTCAGTTCAAAGGGTTTTGCCTTCAGAAGGTTTGTAGTGAAAAAGCCAGGTTGGTCTCCAGCTTTCTGGGTTACCTGTTCCGAGAATGCTTCTGCCTGCAATAACTGGTAGTTGACAGAGTTCATGTAAAAGTAGCGTGCACTGAGCTTTGTTACAAGTATTTCAAATACTTCAGTGCATGGTGTGTGGATGCTGGCAACTAGTCCATCTATTGGTAAAAACACAGAATTGCTGCTTCAGCTGTTTCAGAGTTAGCTACAGTTACTTGCTGTAGTGCTGTATAACTAGGGTGAGCTTGGCCTCAGTAAAAGACCTTTTGTTTTTGCTTTTCCTTGTCTGATCACCTCAAGAGCATCCCTGTGATGAGTTTTGCTACTGCCATGATAGTGCTGGGTGCTCTGAGAGCTTTTGCTCATCAAGCTAAGCAGGGATGGATCTTGCGGCAATATATATGGCATCACTTCCCTGGATTGCACCCTGGTGGGATGGGAGATGAGGGACAGACAGGCTGTGTTTGAGTTAGGTCTGCTGACTGCCTGGGGTAACATTGCGTGCAAGGATGTCTCTCCTCCCTTGCCTTCACACCCACTGCCGTGAGTGATTTGGCTGGTACAGGCTCATTACAAAGCCAACCCACGGCCCTAATCACAGGACTGACCTGAGCACCCCAGACCTGCTCCCTGTGATTTCCATTAGCAGCCATCCTCCAAGTGGTCTTGTGGCTAAATCAGCCGCTGAGCCTCTGGAAAGTGATTTGATGAAAGCATTTTATAGCAATCGAATGAAATGTCAGTTGGATGCCAGCAGCAGGAGTTGCTGTCGTGATTAATGAGATATTTAGGCATTTCATTTTGGAGGAGCTACCTGCAACACAATTCACATCTAAGCTGGTTTTTTTCAGATGTGCTTTAATAAATTAATGTTAATGTTGCTTATTTAATTATTTGTAATAAATTAGTTACACCAACTGCAGGGTTACTTTTGGGTTGAACACATTATGAAGCCTTTCAAAAAGCTCATATGCAAAAAAGGGTTGTGTTCAGAGCATTGCGTATTGCTTTTCTCATATAAAACAATGTAAAAGAGGAAGAAGGGTTGAAATTACCTGTAATTTCTGAATGCAAAGACTTGTTGAATATAAAGCTTTGGAAGCTGATATCAAATAAACATCCATCCAAATAACGGGACATGTCTTACTGCTAGTAGAGTAGTGAAACCTAATAAACAGAAGTTAACATCTTACTGCTCTGTTTTCTAGGGGCCTCTATTTTTAAGGGAACAGGGATAATAAAGGCATTATAGGAACAGGGGGAAATAGCCTGTGCTGTTCAAGCCTTTTTAAAGTGCCAATTGGAAGTTTTATCATGTATTCCCCAACCTTGTGCGTGATTAAAGCTGAGTTTGTTACTGCTTAAAATCCAGCTCCTGCATTAAGTGGGCTCTTCTGCTCCTCTCCCAGGGAAGTCTGAGGCAGCTGCTAGTGAGGCTGGGACTGAATTTGGACTGGGCATCATGAAGCTAAGGGGTTTCACTGAAGGACCAGACCGAGAGGAACCTCCTCGCCCAAAGACAGAAACATAGTGTTACAATTTCTGCTCTTAAAAAATGTACCACAGTCAATCCATTACTTGCTCAAAGCCACTGCTTTCTTCAAATTGAGTGCAGCAGAGTAGAATATTGTGTTTTGTGCCCTCAGCACTGCAAGGATGAATATCTGGAGCAGGGGAGATTCAAAGATGGAAAAGCAGCAGGAGCAGCTGGGAGTCAGTGGTTTAACTGGAGGGCGGCCCAGTGCTCTCTAGGGATGATGCTGGCAGGGACCTGGAACTGTAGCATCCCTGCATGTTGGTAGCAAGCAGAGGTATGTAAAGGGCCTGGACAAAACTTTGCAATATAATGGACAAAAATAAAGCTTTGGAGCTGAAATATTGGCAGCTCTTCTAGAAAACAGAAGTACTAATGATAACACAGTTTTCTGTTAAGCCCGATGCATTGAACTAATGAGCAGCTGGCTGGTTTTTGTCTCTGAGTATTAAGCCACAGAGCAGGATGTGGATTTTTCACATTTCTGAGGCGACACAGAGACTAAGTGGAATACAAATAAAACGAGCTTAAGTTCAGCTGTTGAAAATCTCTCTGCTGTAGAGCAACTTATTTTTTGCTGACCTTTAGCTTTTTTTTTTTTTTTAGGTTCTTATGCATGCCTGGGATTTTTTCTCTCTGGGAAGTGCTTAGCCCCTGTTATATTTTTTCCCGGTCTCTGCACTCTTTAATGCTCAGCTCTTGCGGTTTCTGAGTAGCTGTGATGTGCTGGCCTGTTACTAACCTGCTTTCTGCACCGGCCGTGAATGAGCCTGACAGGGGCATAACAGGCTATGCAGAGAAAAGTCATTTATGCCAGACCAGTCACAGATGTTTAGGTGTGACTTTGTGCAAAGCTTGTGAATAAACCTCTTGAGTCTGGGGAAGGAGATGCAGCTCAACCTCTTGCTTGGCAGCTCAGTTTGGTATTGCTAGGAAGCTGTGAAAGGCTGAAAGGGATAAAAGCCAAAAATACATCATGGTATCTTTTTAAACTGTTGTTTCCTACGTGCAGATTGACCATCTTTCATTTTGCTGAAGGAGTTGTCCTGTTGCTGAGCTGTCTCACCTGTGCTGTCGCTCACGCATCACGGGCACTGTCAAAGGAGGGGACAAGCACAGCCCCCTCCTGAAACCCTGATAAAATCCTGAGGTTGAAATACCCTTTTGCCCATATTGGGGAATATTGAAATTACTGAACAAGCTTATATAAAAGTATAAACCTCAATAAACGTGGAAGGAATTGCTTTGCCAAATATTTTGCTTTAAAAAGGCCTTTTCTCTGCTTGTCTGGGGAGGCAGAGGGTTGCAATCTGCTGGAGGGGATGAAGTCCCTTGTGCCAGTGCTACTGTCACGGGAGGAGAGAGGAGATGCTCCATAAGCCAAGGGGTTTCAAAGAGCATCTGGATGATGCGAACGTGGCTGGCACAGAGCCACCTGCCCTTCCTGCCTGTCACTTCATCCCTGCTTACTTTCACTTTTGAATAGATGGATTTTACTTTTCCTCACCACTGCTGTCCCTTCCTGCTTGGTCATCGCAGCAGATCAGCCTGTTGGGATGGGTCAAGAGTTGGGATCCAGACCTGGGCATTGCAAGCCATATGGCAGAGGAGTGGGATTGTAGCAGAGAAATAAAATAATGAGGATTATTATTTCCCAGATAAAAAGGTTTAATAATAAGGGTTAATATTTCCCAAAGTGTCCCTCCCAAACTGCCTTCCCTTGTTGTTCCACGGCATACTAGTAACTGAGAGAGCCCAGAGGAGAGGAAAAGAGACCAGATGAAATGAGGTGTTTTCCTAGTGATAGCATCCTTTCTTTTCTCTTTCTCCCTTGCCCTGGGCAGGGTCTGCATTTCCAACAGGGCTCTGCCTGCCCCCTGCCCCTCTCCAGCGAGTGGAGCTGGAGCTCAGGCAGATGGTCTCTCACTTTGCAGCCACTGAACCCGGATCCAGAAGAGGATGGGGAAGCAGAACAGCAAGCTGCGGCCTGAGGTGCTCCAGGACCTGCGTGAGAACACTGAGTTCACAGACCATGAGCTGCAGGAGTGGTACAAGGGCTTCCTAAAAGATTGCCCAACGGGCCATTTGACTGTGGAAGAGTTCAAAAAAATATATGCTAATTTTTTCCCCTATGGAGACGCATCGAAGTTTGCGGAGCACGTCTTCCGCACCTTTGACACCAACGGCGACGGGACGATTGACTTTAGGGAATTCATCATTGCCTTGAGTGTCACCTCTCGGGGCAAGCTGGAACAAAAGCTGAAGTGGGCATTTAGTATGTATGACCTGGATGGCAACGGGTACATCAGCCGCGGGGAAATGCTAGAAATAGTGCAGGTGAGGTGCTGTCTCTATTTTATATTTTATTTATTTGTGTTGCTGTAACTTCTTCACCCTGAGACAGCTGGAGCTAGAGATGATGGATGTGCTGAGCTGCGTTGCTCCTGCCCCAGGGAAGCTCCTGAGTTCATGGTCCCCAGAAATGGGGGCCATGATGCCACCTATGAGGTACAAATGAGGAAAGAGCCTGAGAGATGAACGGGGCACTGTGCAACCAGCCCACAGTCAAAATCGTGCATCACTCCCCGGGGGTTTTTTAATAGGATGTGGATGGGATCAAAAATCCCTACATGCAAATTTTACTGACCTAATTAATCTCTAAATTAGTACTCTGAAACTTCAAATCTGAGTCAATGTGAGCCCCAAATGAAAGGCTGTAGCATGTCTTTGTCTCCTGAAGGCTGGGGACACAGGGCCCATGGACTGCACTGAGCTGCTCGCCATCCACTCTGCAGCTGAGATGTGTCTCCAGTGCACTGCAAGGGGCACTGGGAAGCACATAATGCATCCAGCCAGTGCCCCTGTGGTTGGTCCTCATGGCTAAGCAAGGATAATTTAGGAGGAGGGTTAGGACTGCAGTCATCCTAAAGGGGTCTTGTTTTTATTCACATTCTCATAAGTCTGAAAATGCGTTTCCTTACCCATCCACAAGAAAAACAACCCCTCTTCCTATATAATCATAGTGACCTGTAATCCGTACAATACCCCACATACATACACTGAGTATATGTTGAGAGCCAGCCAAAGAGATGATGGCTTAGCCTAGTTGCAGAAAAGACAATTACACACCATTGCCTCCTGTATTTTAGCTCAGACCTGCTCGTACATTAATCTAGACCCTGAATTTCCATTAAACTGACCCAGTGATGTGGGAGCTTCTTTTGCAGCATGAATTGAGTACAGGAAAGAAAAATAAAAAAGCTGCAGTCAGAAATTCCTATTTGTTTTGGCTTATAAACTCTCACAGCTGTCTGCCAGGGTCAGCTGCCTTTTTTTATTGCCACAGGCTTAAATTCTTTTTCTCAGTCCTGTTACTTCATCATTTAGGTCGTGTTTTTCCTTTTTTTTTTTTTTTTTTAAATACTCAGGCAATCTACAAAATGGTTTCATCAGTAATGAAAATGCCGGAAGATGAATCCACTCCCGAGAAGCGAACAGACAAGATCTTCAGACAGATGGACACAAACAACGACGGTACGCTCTCCACCAGCACCCCTTTGTAGCTCTAGGAATAAAGGTTTTCTAGCCCAGTGTTGGTAGAAGCAGATGATGGTTTTTGAGGATGAGGGGATAGAGGGCAGTGATGTCCCCACTGGTACCTCTGGTCTCTGCCTGGCTTCAACAAGCATCTCCAGTTCATAACAAACAAGATGAATAAGTGGGCAGTGAGTGAGAGACTTTTCCTGCTGTGGGACTGGGAGGGGAGCAGCCCTTCCCTGACATTTCATGGGTGAATCCTCTTCTGCAAAGGCTCCTCTGAAACTCCCCTGAGTCCAGTATCTTTGGGTTCTTTTCTCTGGGTGTAGCACAAACTAGGCATGAGGGTTTGTTTCCATTGCCCTTGGTAGGGTTGCACTCCTGGGCCTGTCATTGGTAATGCAAGTTGAGGATGTGGTTGGGTATGTGAAAGCAAAAATTCCCCTGGGTCCGTAGTACATATTTTCTGTGCATGTTTTGGCATGCGTACATATACCTATGGTCATATTACTCTGTGGCAGTGTGTACATCAGGGAATGTAACAGCTCCTGAGCCACTTACGGAGCCACTTGATAAATTATCTGACAGCATACCCATCACAACCCCTCCACCTGAGCTAGCTCATTTCCTTAGGCTTGAAAAACACGGGTAAAATTGAGCAATTTCCTCTGCCCATTAGCCTGCTGATGTGTTTCCTCTCGTCCCAGTCCACGTGGAGCTTTCCCTGGGAATTACCCTAGCAGCAGCCAAGATGACAGCTGCTCATGTCGAAATCAGAAGCTGTGTCCTACGGATGGGCTCAGTGGGAGCAGAGATTTGGTTCTAGCACTGAGATATGGAGACCTGGAAAAATATGATCTTATGTATAGAAAGTTTTTATTTAAGATAATTTTGTGGCTCCATTTTGACATCTGCTGCTGCAGCCCCCAGGGCAAATTCCTGGCCTTACCTTTGACTTCATCAAAACTAGCACTTAATACCCTGACCTCACATGTGGAGAGCCCTAAAATAACATGATTAAAGTATTTTTGTTCTGCACAAAGCAGCGGTGCGTGCAGATGTGCAACAGAGTAGTGGTCACAAAACCTGCTATGTACATCCTCCATCTGTTGCACTTAGTTGCTGAAATAAATTCATCCTATCCCAGTAAAACACCAGCTCTGCAAGCCACGCAGTGCTGAGCAATAAAGTCTGTGCACAGGGAAGCGCGTGTGCTCTTGGTAGCTGGAAACGTTTCTTCTTCCCCATCTGACTGTTGGGCATTGAAAATAGATTTTGATTTGTGCTTTGCTCTTAAGTATTGCAAGGAGAGGGGAAAACTAGTTAAATGTCCTGACTGATATGAGTACCTTTTTTCAGGCTGATAAAAACTTAAGAAAACACTTGGTTTGGAAATGTTGGCTTAAAAGCCAGAAATTAGGACAGAAGTGTATTACAGGGTTTTTAGCTTCTGTAATATCGGCAAGAGGAAAGTTTGCTCATTCCTTCCTGTTTGACCTGATTTGGGTGCTGGCCACCAAGCTCAGTCCTCTCCCCATCCCCGTGGCAGGCTGGGAGCATCCTGGGTCTGGAGGCAGCTGCCAAGTGCAAGATGTTCATGTGCGGGTCCTGCACCCAACCGGGTTTGAGTTGGGTAAGGATGGTCCTGGTATTTTGTGTAGGGGTAGGTTGTGATGGAAGCACGAGGTAGATGGGAGATCACCACACAGTGTCAGGGATGCAGCAAATGCTTGTCTCCTCTAGTTTGTAGGGAAAATGGTTTCATTTCTCATTAATATTGCTATGGCTTATTTCTGCCATGGTTCAGAGTGCTGGAACAGGAGTGTATTGGTAATAGCAGGCAAGGCAGAGGCTGCTTACAAGCTCCTGATGGCATTTGTGCAGGGCACTGGTCCTGAGCTTGGGAAAAACATGCCAGGAGGCTGGGAGACCAGGTGGGTTATTTTCTCCTTGCCATACCATGCTGTGCTGTGCCGTGCCATGGGACTGTTGGAGCCCGGGGATGCTGAGGCAGTTGCTTCTCACGGTCGCTTCTCCAGAGCACTCCTTTTCAGACCCACAGACTTATAGGGTCTGTCCAGGTCAGTTTCTCTGGCCTAAGCCAAAGGCGTATAAACCAGAAACTCTCAGAAGCGACACATGGCAATAAGGTGGCTCCCCCAAGGCTGGCTTTTCTCACTGCCCTGTGAAACAAGTCCCGTTCCTGTACGCACAGCAGGACACAGCAAGTGGTTTGTAGAATCGCGGAATCACAAAATGGTTTGGGTTGGAAAGGACCTTTAAAGGTCATCTAGTCCAACTGCCATGCCGTGAGCGAGGACATCTTCAACTAGATCTGGTTGCTCAGAGCCCCATCCAGCCTGACCTTGTAGGTCCAGGAGAAGCCATCAGTGCTCAGCCTTACATGTCACAACAAACAAGGGGGCAAAGTGGGGAGGTTTGGTATATTTAAGTTTAAAATGCCATAGTAATATAAGCATTGGTTTCAAAGTGTACATGTGTTCAGGTACCATACCTTGTGTTCATGTATCACATCATTTGTATAGTTTGATTCTGGACAAAAAGCTGCAAATTATATTAAAACAGTTGTTTTTCTATTCGGCACTGTCTTTTTAAATAAAAAAATAACAATTATGGTGCTAGATTTTTTTTCAGAAGGAAAATGCATCTGGGCTTAAGGGCTTGAGTAGGATTTGGCTGCTGTGCATTGCACTAAATTCCCCTCGATGCCTTTGTGATAGATTAAATATATGTATGTTGCTTCAGCTAGGAGGGTTTTTTTAAGCTGCAGCGATGATGGCAGTAACAACTGACTTTGAACATTTATTTCCATTTTGTTTTTTGTCCCTTTCAGGAAAACTCTCACTGGAAGAGTTCATCAAAGGTGCCAAGAGTGATCCCTCCATTGTGCGGTTGTTACAGTGCGACCCCAGTAGCGCGAGTCAATTCTGATTAAACCGGACAGTGTGCACAGAGAATCTTGGCTTGTGTCCTTCAAGCTTTGCTCGCAAACGGATGCCTTCTCAACCATCCCCCTACACTTTGCGGATAAGATCCCATTGCCAGATTGTGTGTGTGTGTGTCCGAGCGAACCAGCCCTCGCTCCCCTCACTAACACCAGTGCAGCTCTCCTTCGGCAGCTCCGTTTCTGCTTCCCTGTAATGTTACGATTCACTCTACACATTTTAAACATTAACGGAAAGGTTTGTTTACATGCAGCTACAAAAGAGTTCAAATCGCTGGTGAGATACCACTTCACTTAGTCTGTAAGAAGGTGATGTTCAAGTAGTTCCCAAGAAGATGCTAGGTAGGACCTTTACCAACATAGCAGATGGTAGATAATTTATTTTGCTTCAGTAAAAAAAAAAACAAAAAAAACAAAAAAGTGG
>JAVSBS010028186.1:2141-14232 GCA_033124195.1 Coracias cyanogaster | reverse complement strand
GTCATTGATCAGCTGGCCCCACCTAGACCCAAGAGGGTCAAGACTGAGGTCAGGAACAAGTCTTGGTTTAACGATGACGTACTTGCTCTCCGGAAGGAGAAAAGGGCTGCCGAGAGGCTCTGGAGGAATGTCAATACCGCTGCCTCTTTGTCCGCTTACAGACATGTAGCTTCACGCTACAAATCTGCTGTTCTATTCGGCAAAGAAGGCCAACCTGGAGGAGAGGATTTGTAATGCTAAATCCAGCTCTAAGGAACTTTTTAAGATCACTAAGGAACTGGAAGGTCGGTCCTCCCCCACTTCCCTTCCTGCCAGGGATGACGTCTGGTGCCAACAGATCCAGGATGCTCTCCTAGGCAAGATCACTGGGCATAGTAATAAAATACGCAGAATTACTCCATCAGAAAAATTTAACTCCCCTTGTCTCACTAGGAAAAATTTTCCATCAGTTTCAGCATGGGCCAGCGGTTAGGGTTGTAATTAGACTAAAATGTAGGTGTTACATGCTTCAGAACAGCAGTTATGCAAACGCCAGCACTGCAGTCAAAGGCTGACCCCAGCGAGCCCTCTTTGCAGGAAGCCAGGACTGTACCTCACCAGAGCTCCTTCAGAAAAAGGCTTCCAACACTGAGTGGATTTACAAACTACAGTCTCTTGATGTGAATGAATAATGTGACTTTACACTGGTGAAGAACGCGACCTCCTCTCTATCCCACATATTTCTCCCTTCCTCTTCTCCAGAGCTGAACCCTGAAAGCAGACTGGAGTAACTGCAGCAGGTAATTACGTGTTATTATTGTTGCATTAGAGTGAGTAGCTATTCATTAAATTAGTACATGATAGTAGCTAAGCATATTCATTTGAAGAACACAAGAATCAGCCTCAAAGCAGCAATTAACAAATTATTCCTAAACAGGTGTCACTTAAAGAGTAAATCAGGCTATAATTTCTCTATAATTCACCAGTAAAACGCTGACTTCTTCCCTACAGTAAACACAATTTAAGTAGATGGTATGTTCTCAAAAGGCATGAGGCCTATACTTAAATAAATCAGTGTTGTTGGATGTGAAGCCTTACATTGAGAGTCAGCAGAATTTGCAGAGCATCTCCGTAAGGTTTAGGAATGATTTACTACTATGCTGAGAGAACAAGCCCAAGATCTAAATCTTGCTGATTAAACTCCATGCGCTTCTGGGGAAAAACGAGAGCTCTTGTTTGTCTATACAAAATAACCACCACCACCTATGATGTGCTGCTTTTCTGAAGAGTAGCAACCTATCGCAAAATTAGTGGGATCCCTGTCAAAGTTAATCCTTGTTAAAATCCTCTTCTTTTTTTTTCAAGAGAGCTTTTTCACAGCAGGTCACCCTTGCCTCCGGAACAGCATCGATCCGTGTTTGCGCTGGCACTTGGGACATGGCGGCTGAGCCCAGCCCTCAGCTCCCCGGCCCCAGGAGCAAGCAGAGCCACTACTCCAGCTCCGCTGCCAGGGGCTGCCCTGATGGGGCATTTTGTGGTGTTTTGCTCCCAAGTGCTGCGATTTTTCCTCCTTCTGACGGAAGGAGAAAAACGCCCTTCTGACATCGGAACGTCCTTCTGATGTTTCCTTCTTCCTTGGAAGGAACACGAGACATTGCTCAAGGTTTTCAAAGGCCGAGCTAAAGAAACTGGTCAAGGGTAACTGAAGCCTGTGGTTAGCGATGTGAGGTAGATGCGCGTAGCCTGCAGTCACTCTTAAAAGGCCTAGATAGCAAAGACCAAAAACCGGACTTAACCGGATAGGCGGCAACAAATTACAACATAAACTTCTTTTTTTTCTTCTTTTTAACACAAACCACGTAACTGAGAAGAAAAGCCCTCGCGCAGAGGAAGAGAAGATGCGCTCATTGGTTTGAGGCAGAAAGCAGTGCTAGAGCCTGCTAGAAGCTGCTGGAACATAAACCCAATCCCTAACACCAACATACTTACTTGCTGTCTTAATTTGCTGGTTAAAGAGTTGCTGAGTGAAGATAATTTTCCAATTGATGTGATTAGTATAAACAATTTTAGCCTTCATTCCCCACTATGTTTACTTTTTCATGAGAGTATTTTTGCAAGCCTTTGGAAACGTAGAAGTTACAGACGTCTTAGAGCAGAGTCCCAGCACAACAGCAGAAGCAGCAGCTCTCTGGTTTAATACCCTATCAACCTACTGCAGGGTTTGTCATCCAGCTGGCACAGGAGAATCCCTAACCTGAATAAGCTATTCCATCAGGAATCACCATCACCACACAACCAAGTAAAGAAAACATTAAAAAAAATTAAACGCATTTAATCATCTTAAAAGTAAATTTGTTCTAATAGGCAAAAAGTTAAAGTATAAACAACAGTATTATGTTGTAAATAGTGTAACAATGTTTACAGCCAGAAAAGAATTTGTCTCTTGACACAAAACACTTTCACTGACTTACTGATTGATCTGAACTTGCATTTTCCCTTTGCTTTGAAATTAAAGCCAATGTTGTTTTGGAGTATTCTTTTCATGATAAGAAAACCTATCTCATCTTATGGCAAATGAACTTTATCCTGGATATGTGGGAGCGGTTGAGAACATCACTGATTGGGAAATATCACATTTCCGCACTTTCACCCCTCTTCCAAATCACCTGAGGCTGTTTCCTCTGAGGTTTTTTCAGCAGCCTGAAGAGGCAGAGCACAGGAGGCCTAGAGAAGACGTTGCTCTAGGAGCACAGAGCTGCTCCCCTTGTGAGCGTGGCCTGCCAGAAAGGAAAATCCCACCTTCCAAACTGGGTCCAGCTCACAGGGAAGGAACATTAACCCACCTACCACAACTTCTACCACTACTGAATACCTCTGGAAACCTGCAAATAACCCCTTCTGCTTTGATACACTGGTGCTTCCTGTTAGAAGCACTACAGCACATCACATTTAGACATAATTTCAGTGACCCTAAGTTTGGGGAAATTCCCTGATAAACATGCCACAGCTTGTGCTCTCGCAGGGAGCCCAGGCAGGCCACTTACTGACAATGTTACGGGACAGGGGAGGGCGAGGGATTTGCCCTCCCCCATCCAGCAGGTACAGGTGAAGGGAGGACAGATGTATCCTCCTCAGCAGGAGTCAAATGAGTGGCAAGAGCTAACACCGCCCAAAGTCTTGATGAAGTGCCTCAGCTTCCACCAAGTCCCAGGTTTCTGCTCCAGCTGATGCAAATGGAACATGTGGTCAACCACCACTTGAAAAAACCATACCGACAGCGACAAGCAAGCCCCCAGCTATGCCAAGCAGACCTCTCATTTCCTAGTTTGAAGCAAAACTTAGAATGAAAGCAAAGATTTTTGACAGTAGCTGCTTTTGTTTTATCTTGTCATAGGTACACATAGAGGGGAGGCAGTGAGCTGTGAGTTCCACAACAGCTAACAGATTTGTAGCTGTAATTTTATCTGCATGAAATTGATCATCACACAGGTACCTTATAGAAAATCCAACATGCATTTAAATTGAACTGAATTCTCCCAACCAGGCTATGCACAAACAGAAGTTAACAGTCAAGGGAATTAATCTCAGTCACCACACCCACAAGGATTCATTGGGCCTTTTCCTTTTTTCTTTTAACTCTTCTAAACTTCTTTGACCTTTACCTTCCACTCCAAGTACTCCCTCTATATGTACAGCTTCAGTCGTCTACACTTAAGAAGGGGTTTGGTAGCTCAGTGGAGAGACTTTCCAGCCACCAGATTAAGGGCTGGACACAAAGCTGAGTTCCACCTAGAACTTGGCTAAGGGAACTGCCAAGCAGGAGTTTGGTTTCAAGTGATAGTTTGCCCAAAATGCAGAGGCTTCTGTCTCATCTGAAGCAAACTGTAAAATCCACACAAACTCACCTGACAGCACTAATGCAACAAGAATGGGACATATGCTGTTTCTAACACTGATAATATTGGAAAATTCTGAGTAAAAGGAAGCATGGCAGCAGATGTGAAGAAAGAAAAAGAGAGCATCATCCTCTTTTCTCCCATGCTACAGGATTTGCATCTTTTTTTTTTTGCAATTATATGTTGAATTCCTCTTTAAGTCAGTGCCATGTTTGACACCGATGAGCAGTAGGGCTTTTGTGGCTGGTTTGGAGGAAAAAAAAAAAAAATCAAATAAAGCACAAAAACAAACTTCTCTGATGGAATGCAAATCAGATGTTATTCAGCAACTGTGAGTTATAATACCACAGTCAAAAGGGTAGAGAGAGTAAAGCAATTCCTTTCTGTTCTGGTAGCACCTTACTTTGGAGGCTGGAATTTAAAATGCACAAATCCTAATACTGGAATTGTTGTACTACTATTAAGACTTAGGCTCACTGTAAAAGGTCAACAGTTTCTAGCAGGGATGGATTCCACCTGTGGAGGCTGAATTCATGGCTTTTTTCAGCACCTCCACAAAACCTGAAGGCTTTCAGAAAGCAGCAGATTTCACCCCACTGTTGGCTAGCCTGACCCAGGCTCTACCCCACCTTCTGCTTCTGAAGACCCCTCTAGATAGTCTTCATCTTTCTCACTCCAAGAACAGACCAGAAAACTGGCTCCCAGCTCTTCCACCTATCTATTACTAAGGATTTGTTTATCATTCTCCAGCTCTGCCATGTTGATGCATCCAGCCACCTTACAGCCTCTTGGTCTTGTTCTCCAGGGTTCAGTCTCAAAAAACCATTCTGCAAACACTCGCACATCTGAGCAAGGACAGAGCACTTACTTTGCCCAAAGGATACGGCTTTTAATTTTAACGCTTCAGCTGAAGGCCAATTTACTTGGTAAATGACTAAATGTCCAGCTACAAAAAGCTTGAACTGAAGAGGGAAGATGCAATTAAAAAATAAAAACATCCCCCCTCAAAAAACAAATCAAAAGAAGACTTGTCTGCATGCTGAAAAATAAAGAGTGAGTTTGGCAAAAAGGAATATGCCATGACATTCCTACATGTAAAGTCTTACTGAATGAATTTGTGAGAGGTTGCTGAGACAGGAAACAAACAGGACATCAGGAATCATAACACACCAAGGAAACTTCTTATTTGTCTTGCAGAAAGTTGTTTTACCTTAGCAGTATATATTTTAACTTCTATATGATCATACTGAAAAAAAAGTGTCACTTGTCTTAACTTTGAATTTCCTTGTTTGAAGCAAAAATAAGTAATACACACTTCACATGTACACCCTGCTCTCCCTATATACCTTTAGGTATTCTCAAGACAGTTATCATGCCTAATTTCAGTGAAGGGCTCAGCCCCAGCTGCCCATGCCACATATATATGGTATTCATGTGGCAATCGGTTCCCATTAGGTAAATCAAATTTAAATTCTATCCCAAGACAGAGCACTTCAGTCACTAGCTGCATGCGGTTAATTGATAGACTCTGGGCAGAAAGTGAAAGCTATGTTAGCAACAAGCTAGCCTGGTTTTCAGTGTTTGGGGTTGAAAGGAAAATTCCTTATGATTTATTGTTAAGCATCAAAAAAAAAAAAAAAAATTAACCCTGTACCATAGCTATTTGCATGCAAAGGTATGCCAGCAGTTTTTGTAGGTTCTACATGTATGGAAATCATGGAGCACGCTGTGTAAATAACTGATAGAATCAGACTAAAATAATCATTGTCCTTCACTGACAAAACCCAGACTGAGATATTTCAAAGCTCCCTAGAAAGATTTTTCATTCATTTATAGAGGATCCATGCAGATAAATTGACTAGACATGGTTTTTTTCAATTGCATTTTAGATACCTCTGGGATCTGTCTAAACTCTCCTGTACAATTTCTCCTCTTTTTAATTAATTTGGGAGAAAATACGTGTTGTCTAATTTCTAAGATTTTGTATGTCAACCAAAAGGATCCTGTAGTTACTCTTTTGACAAAGTGAAATTTTGCAATCTGTTTTTTCAAATCAGAAAGAGACTGCTTTTGCATCTTAATTTGGTTAAAGAAACAGACAACACCAACTCTCATTTAGAAGATCCTGAACTCTGACAGGAGGAGTAACCAAATTACCAGTTCAGTTCTTGCAGCAACAACAGACATTAGCATTGGTCATGAAGCTCAATTAAATGGATCACACAGAAACTTAGAGCCTGAAATCCTGTTACCCTTGTAGCTGACAGCAAAAATCTGAGATTCCAGTGGGTGCATCGGTAGGCTACAGCCTTGACAGAGAAACAACGTGGAGCTTTGTAATGCACATAGTAACCGCTTTCCCAAGGACGTATGTTATCTACATGTGATCATATTCAGTCATAAATGTAATTTTCTTTGCACTGTAGAGGAGGCATCTGAACAGATTCGCAGACGGTGCTGCCGGAAAAGATGGACAAGCCACCAAGAGACTCTACAACAGTCTTCTAATAATGTCTGCCTTTTACACAGCCTGACCCCTTTTCACCTTGTTAAAAGCAGTAAGTAGTAAGTAATAGATCTTGTCAAAGGTTACTCTGTAGAATAACCTCTGGAGATATTAGATAGAGGTGTCCAGAGAAATACCACAAAAAGGTGCTGACAAGGGAACCAAGGGGATTATGATTAGGAAGTGTGAATAAGCTAAGGTTTCAAACATACTCAGATTTTGGTTAGAAATGCTGAAATACAGGAAGGAAATGTTCTACATACCATCAAGCCACCAAAAAACACACTTGAAAAGACAAGTTAAAGAGCCATCACATGGAGACTAAATACACCACATGATTTAAGAAAAGCTGCAAGAAATGCAATTACACACTTAATTAGAATAAGCAAGAATTTCTTCCTCCCTAAAACCCAGTATGTCTCATGATAAAAATTGAGAAACTAATTTGCTCAAAAGCAAACAAAAAAATCTGTACCTATAAAATGTTAATTGTTCCTTTGGCTCCCTTTTACTCCATCACCGAATACTCAAATTAATCTAACCTTTTCTCAGAACTTCCACCAGATAACTCCCAATAATAGGTTTCCATTGAGACATCCACATTTCCCCTAAAGAGGAAATAAACAAAAAAAGACCCTAAAAACCTAAGCCAGTAGCATAACCAGGAAAGGCTGTTTCTCCATTTACTCCAATTTCTGAATTTAACAATTATGCGATGATTTAACTGGAAAAAAATCCAAGATATTTCTGACAGCATTCTTATAGGACAGCTTCTACTAAATCTATTCTCAGCAAAGTTGCTGTACAAAGACTTGGTTTCTTTCAGCCAATTTTTTTCTGATCCTATCAGTTGATTAAGCCAATTTTGCACTGCCTTCCAGGGAAGGCAGTCCTCTTCTCTGTCCCAGTCGGGTCAAACCAGATCAGACCAAGACGGAGGAAATATTTGAGAGATCTGGCAAAAAAAAGGACACTATCCAGCCATTTGAAGTTCTCAACCAGCACAGCTTGCCAGAAGCTTGCCCCTGTCTTACACGCACAGCATTATATGACAGACAAGAAAGGGAAAGAGATCCAAGCCCCCCACACTAAGAGCAGACAAACACAGACAGATACACATAAAAATGTTTGCAGCAACCTGAATTTATTCAGCACCAAAAAAAAAAAAAAAAATCTCTGAAAGATTTAATGCCTGGTGTCTTCCTTGATGTCCTAATGTAAGTCAACTTTCAAAGGAGATGTGTCTCATTTTGAAAAAATGTTGAAATTGAGTGTTTTGACTTTTTCACATATTTTCCTCCCCTTTCATTTTGGCTGAAGAAAGTCACAAAATGTGATCTGTAAATGTGAACACTCTCAGGCCTCTGTTTTTCAGTAAATTTTGGTGGAAAATATTTATTTCCTCAAAACAGCCACCAGCCTGTCTGCACAGGACAGATGAACTCCTCTTCAAAGCTGCTGCTTGCAGGATGCCCACCTTACCCCTGGCAACTGCTACTTGATTTAACTCAGGATCGGATGGGGTTGCAGAGAAACCCTGTGGCTCAACTGTCTTATCTGCACAACGGCAAGGAAATCCCCTCTGTGCTAAATATGGGGCTTGGCAAGAGATGAGGTTCTGTCAAGACCTTGCCACTTCAGAGGCCATCTCACATACACCATACTTGAGAGCACAGATGGCTCTAAGCAGAGTTGATCGTTAGATGGAGAAATAACCAGCATTTTAATGTAGTCATCAAAAGGATGACAGTTTCTTAGCATGTATTTTGAAGAGGGCTGTTAGGGAGGCACTGGGTATATAAGGAAAATACTATCCACAGAATTATACAAGGCTAAGAAAACACTGCGAGTTGCATTTTGATTTAACTCTTTCAAAACCAGCCTTTAAGCCTTTATTAAAGATCTGCTACTTCCATAGCACTGAGCACTTGCTTTCACCTTTTTCTTCCCCAGCAATAAGCTCCACAGCTTATTGCTGTGTATCACTTACTATGTACACAAGAGCCTGTACAAACCAATTGCCCAGTTGCAGCCTTCATCCTGCTCTTAAAATTCTGCAATGTCAGGCTACAAATGATCGATACTTTACAAAATGCATTCTCTGTGATACATGCCCATTTCAGGTGCTGCATAGCACTAAAGCCTCTGGAAATGTAGACATGGGCCTCTTGCTGTCCAGTATTTTCCAAGCACTGGGGCAAAGTAAGAGGTTTGCTTGAAATCTTTCTAGGGCTTTCTGAAGGTGCCTGAACCCTGGTGACTGGCAATTTTATTAGTGGGGGAAGGCATAAGGTGGCTTCCACTGCCACATTTGCACCCACCATGCAGCGCATGCTCCCACGCCATGCAAGACAGCCACACGGCTCAGCAGCACTCCCAGTGCCACATCTTCCCTGTTTAAAGAAGGGTGTTCTCTCAAAACAAGAGATACAACAAGGAGCTCATAGTACACACTGCTGCAGAGCATCCTGAGTACACTTAGGTTATCTGAAACCAACATAGCAAATTCAACTTTAATTTTTAAATCTATTTCCATGACTAGCTTGATAAAACAGTCTTCATCATACCTCTTATTGTCCTCATTATAAGTTAATTTAGCATTAATTACAATGCTCAAAATATTTTTCCTAAGCTTATTCTACCCCTAAAAACTTTTGGTTTGCTGAAAAGCATTTGGCTGGCAGTGCACTGACTGACTTAAAAATTCTGAAATAACTGAAAGACTGACATATTTTGGAATACTAGCTTTTGGCAAGAAAAGTTGTATAGAATCAGACAGCACAAGAGAGAAAATACAAGATGTAGCATCCTAACTGCTACAGAGGGAGCAATGTTTTTAAAAGTGTTTCCCTGTGTATCCTTCAAGCTCCACTCAATTTAGATAATCCAGTAAAAGGTTCAACTGTAAGGTCACAGTATGGCAGTAAAATGAACTACCTGGAACCCCTAAATTTTAGGGTATTATTAAGTTGATTGACTTATCTGGAATTCACTGACTGTAACTGTTCATGTTAAAAACAACCCACTGTAATTTTTCACTGAAGAACACAAAAAAAGGGTGAGAGGCATTCACATTATTTGATAGCTTATTTTTCACAGCACCTATTTGAATATACATGACTGCATCCGTTAGTCCCAAAGCTTTCTAATTTAATACTGGGGAATACAGAATCATTCTTGATAACATTAAATATCACTTCCAATAGAAAAAATAGGAATTTGCCTCCTTATTTTGTGTAATGTAACAGGCCAGAAATGTTTTTCTCTGAAGCAAGATTTTTGTACCCTTAAGATATGTGCAGACTATCAGCTCTTACTGTCAGTCATCATGTTGAAGGACTCCTTGAAGGCTACAGAATTAAAGCACGTACTTTTTTTGCTCTCTTTTGAAGAGATGGAGGGTATCTTGATTTTAACAAAGAGAGCTTTTCTCCCAAGAACTTGCTAGGAGTTTGAATTAATGAGGAATTAAGTTTCATCTCAGCAGTTTTACTAAACTTTGGAGAAAAAAAGACACAATGCCACTAGTTCCCGAGTGCCCTCAATGCCCATTGACTTCAATGGGGATTGAGACCGGTCCTCCTTTTAGTTGGCACAGCACCTTGCAGAATGAGATTGAATCCCCTATTCCTCCTCCTAAGAATGTGTTTTTCCCGCTAGCTGCATGATTTTTATTTTGCTTTGACCAGAGATGAAATTAATGTGAATGTTTTGGTGCAGACAACCTCGCTGTCAAATTATGTAGTGACTTCTCATGCTAAAACTTGTTTGTTTTCACACCATCATCACTGATGATCTCAGCACAGCAGCGCTCTGAGAATAATGGTTTAGTCAAAAGCAAAGCCAGCAGAAGGAACATAAAACAATGTGTGCTTATATAGGGCCTACATAAATAGTGCTTTTTAAAAATGTTTGGCAATGAAATAATAATTGTGGGTTTGTTTCTTTTTTTTTTATAAATTAACCTCTGGATTGTTAAAGGTCTGGAGAATCTATCCACACCAAAGTGCAAACTTTTTGTTACATCCTCCCGTACAAGTTGACATGTGGGAGTTGCCTGTTGTGTGCCATTAATAAACAGTTGTGGGCCAGACCCTGATTCCACATGGTTTCAGACAAGTCAATGGATTTATACCAGTTTCAAAAATTACAGAGCTGACATTACATACCCTGGGTCAAACGAAAAAGGTTGGAAGCGAGTGTACATGATTAGGGCTGGGGGATGTGGGGGTTGTACATTGGACACTGTCTACTTATCACTTTTTTCAATGTTTTTCGTATTCAATATTCCCTGTTGTTTGCTGCTTTAAAAAAAAAATCAGCTCAGGCAGTCATGAGATTTTTCCCAATTTCTTAAAGACTTTGTCTGCTCTCACTCACAGGTCAGCCTGGGAACTGTGCAAGATGCTCAAGCGGCCTGGGCCTTGCTTTCCAGTGCTGCAAACAAACACTTCAATTTATTAAAACTGCAGGGCTACACTGCCCTCCCGCTTCTTTCCCACTCCACCTCTTCTTTTTTTTTTTTTTTAAATTTAAAAAAACAAACCAACACCCACCACAAAACTCCACAAACAAAACATAACTGAAGTCTAAGGCGCTAGTCCCAATTCACAACAGCATTGTTAAGACTGAAAATGCATATCATATTTGGGAGCAAAGTTATAACCTTCCACGCTTAACTGAAATCTCAGTAGGCTTTTCGTCTATATCGCGCAAGCCTGAGGCCAGAGTGGTGACTGTCACAGCCAAAGAGACACAGACAGATAGATGATGGAGAGTGCAGACTGCGCACTCACACATAAAGCGCATGAGAGGAAGGAGAGAGCACGGAAGGAATATTAATTGAGCACAAAATAAGTATTCTCAATATCCCCCTGCTCCCTGAAAAAGTAGTCACAAGATAAGGAGAGCTATAAACATGTTCATCTTGGGGGAAACAGCCGTCCTTAACGTGACATGTCAGGCTATTACTTTAATAATGGGATTTGCACAGCTCACAATGGAGAGGCTACGTTCAGAATAGACCCCGTGAATCTAATTTTCTTCTCAATGAGTGTTATTGCAGTCAGTAACTCCACAGATTTCAATGGAGTTGCTCCAGATTTGTACTGGGGTGAGTGGAGAATTAGGCTCTACTATGATATTTTTTTAAACCCACAAGAATGTAATTCTCCTTCCCCAATCATAAAACCCATGGCTCTTTTGATCCTTCCTTTCATAGCGAGTAATTTAGGGAAACTTGTCTTTTAAAGATTCGCATCAAAATTGCTAAATTACTGTTTTCTCTCCCTTTTTGTGATAAACAAGCGATTACTCAAATTTAACCTGTTTTCATGCTTGAGTCCATGTGCTGCTTTATTAGCACTGAAGAATGAAAGAGCAGTACAGGAACTGTAGAAAGTGGTTTAGTTTTTACATCATTAACTTCTTCTCTGTTGTCTTTTTAAAATACTTTTCCATTGCACAGCCAGTAAAAGAAAGTTACACTGATCTTATTTAATAACCGGTATAAGATAACCATTAAGTGCTACACAGATACACTTAAGGATATGGAAGTGAGGAAAGAAGGAAAATTCATTAACTTGTTTAAAAGAATTTCTTCTTTTCTCCCTCTTTGTGCACTCTCTGGTAAATGGTGGAAGTCTCTACAGATGTTGATCTTGATCTCTTCAACCTTAAAAAAAAATATGCAAAAGCCCCTTTATACAGT